>ML794389.1:444054-471744 GCA_009831015.1 Picea engelmannii
CAATCGATTCATCACATCGCACAAGATATAACCAAATTTAACAGAGATATCATTCGTGTTCCAAAAATAGAAAATATATCAATCAATAAAACATTCAAATTCAATTATAGTCAATCAAACCAAATCTAATCACAATCAATCCAGAAGTTGATAAAACTTATGCATGACAGATCAATTCGAACATATAAACAGAGATTATGAATACGATGTATAAAAGAGGGGAAATTATACCATTATAGATGCTGGAGTTATGTCAACTTGGAATTAACAATTGCGGTCTCAGACTCAACGTTTTTAAACAAGATCGATCCAGTGGTCCGTTGATTTTTATCATTAGGTTGCCCCTTATCGTTTCGACCAGTGAGCTTAGCTACCTGGTTCTCCAAATCCTGAATCTTGGATTGCAGCTTTGGAACGTCCAAATAGTACCGTTCTAGCCACAGTCCACACTGGTCGCAGGGTGTAGTAACCTTTTGAGAAGAAGGAGGGTTTGACGATTCACCACGGGTTTCAAAAGGTGGCTTGATACCCGGATGGTCAGGGTTACCCCTAAGACACGGAGGTAAGTTATCAACGAAATCACAAGGAGTTTCCTCACCGTAGAAACCCTCTTTAGATAGAAAGCGTTCGATGCTCGAGTCAGAGTCCTCACTGATCATGACAGGCTCTGTTTTGGCAGGAGGCTTGGACTTATTTCTCTCCATGCGAGAGATCATCCTTGCGTTTCTCTTATTTCTAGGAGTAGTGTTTGCTCTGGCCTCTATGGTTAAGGGCTTAGCAACTTTAGTCACAGCCATAGGTGAATTCACAATTGAGTCAGTCTTAGGTTTAGGGAGTAAAACACTGTAGGGTATAGGGATAGATTTACTCTCAGATACCACAGTCTTATCGATTGGAAGAGTGTTTGATTACTCAAAACCATTGCGGTTGAGGAAATCGGGCCAAGAATCTCGACGTAAACCGAGTTCATAAACAATCAGTATTTTAATTAACCCAACGTGAAAAAGGCTAGTGTCAGCCTGACTCCTCTTATACTTCTTAGCCATTTTAAATAAGCTTCGGTGTAGATAATGTGGAAAGATTAACTCAAAACCCATAAACACCATCAGCAAACAAAGATAAAATAGGAAAACAAATCCATACCTGCCTTCACACGTTACAAACTGCTTGAGGATCATTAATAGATTATGCCAGCGGGGTTTCAGCATACTCGGAGGTAGTCCTCTGTTGCACGACCTCACTGTCCGAGAACGAAACAACAAAGTCCATGGGACATCGTTTACTTTATAGATTTTGGACCACTTTTCTCCCTTAACAGGCAGACCAGTTGCCAGGCTGAGAGAGTGTTCGGTGACTTCGAGCTGGAGGTCTCCGATTTTGGCTCGACAACCGTCAAATGACAGTGCGAATTGCCGAGCAACATGGATGTTAAAACCATCGAACTTCCATATAAACGAAATCCACCCAAATTCTTCGAGGTCGGCATATGCACCATCGAAAGTTAACAGCGCTTGGCTGCCATTAGGTTCGGCCCTCACAACAGGAGCCATAACCCCTGCTCATGGTAGGGTTCACACCGAATGGACTGCACAGAGTGAATTACGATAGGGTTTCCATAGTTGAATGCTGGATGAGACCGGAAACAATCCCAGGCGTGCGAAGGTTGTGGGATTACCATCACCACGTATTACATTAATGAGCCGGTTCCGAGCTGTTTAAAACAATAATCATTAAAACAAACATATCGACCAGCGAGTTGGTGAATCACCAGTTCTATGTGCCAATTATCCAGGTCAGAACCAACACATCATATGATATCAACATGCCAAGTGTTAAGTCTAAAACCAACACAGTACCAGCATTAACTACCGATTTTAACGTGCCAATTCCACCGTTTGTTCAATCGTTTGATCACAGGGTTTAGTGATAATACACAGCTCGGGGTTATATCATTCATCGTATAATCCAATCTTTGCAAACATAGTATGCCAAGTATAAATTCGAAAAATTGAATACGATTAACTCATGCGCCTTGAAACCATTGTCAACATACCTTATAAACTTGCCAATGTATTTGGTGCATACCATATGTGTTTGTACTCCAAAGTCCTAGAACCATACAATCAAATTTCTTTCATATAATAATCAAGTGATAGTTCAAAGAAAGGATAAAAAACAATATGACCAAATCCATTAAACAATTTTCATAGATAAGACCAATAACTTTCATGCCCAAAGGTTTCATAGTGAAATATATCCAAATGTGCAATCAAGAATGCTCAAGAACATAAGTCTGATACAACATTAGCAATCAGGTGATAAACCAGTGATCAAGTATCAACCAAAGACGATGACAATCTAATCGATGAAAGAAGTGTTTTCACACTTGCAGTTGTGAAAACTTCAATCGATATTGAATTGTAATGATCGCAAAAATAAGATGAATGTCCATTAGCACAATGCGACAATGGTTTGTCGTAATACGACAAGGGGTGTAGGCATCTTTTGAGAGCAATCGAAAAGATTGGGTTGGCTGCCAACACTACTGCAAAGTCCTACATCACAGTAGAGCAAGATTTTCTAAAAGTACCTAGAGGTAGGTACATCATATCATTGTATACTTCAATCAATATTTTATTGTATGGAAATGGTGTGATCACCATGGAATCAGACAACTAAACTTCCCTGTGTGCATGGGGGAAGGGGGAAAGCACTGATAGGAAGTTGAGATATGGAAAATGAGATGGATAAAGGAAAGAAGAAGAAGGCTATGGACCCAATCATGATGGAAGAGGACCAGATAAAAAATATAATGGAAAAGGATGGAAAGACATGTAGCAGAATACCTTACCAGTATAAAATGAATAACAAGAAGAAATCCATAGCCGACAGAGAGGGATTGGCAAGCAATGAAGAAGAGGTAGAGGATCTTCGGGTTATGGAGAAGATTGAGGAAATCCTGCGCACAACATAAAAAAGGAAAACAAGAGGTCCAGGGTCAGGAACAGAAGGCAAAACTTCAATCTAGATCATCGTTAGTGTGGAACCTACAACCCCATGTGTGACTAATACACCTGAAAGAACACCAGTGTTTAGACAACTGAATTTTAGTGGAAGAAAAGTAACAGGATAAGGATCCAATCAAGGAAAATTGACTTGGGGAGAAATTTAAGGAAGTAACAGTCAATTATCTACATCGCAGGGAGGCAATAGTTCAACAAAGTTCAAAATGGTAGGACATGATCCCGCGATCAGATTACCAGAATTTCGGGGAGAGGCATCAAAGGAATCTGAAAAGAACTTATTCATCGATGAGAATATCTGGGAAGTAAATCATATCACATATGAGGATAAAAATCTTTTGTAGTTATTTATCACACTAAGAGACCCTCGTTGGATTAGTACATGAGCTTGTATGTAAACAGTCCATAGGGAGTACCAAAGATTATTGCAGACGTGAAAAAACTACTGGTAAACGAGTTTTAGAAGCCAATCTCAGAAGACCAGTACATGAATGAAATGATTGAAATTAGGAAAAAAACAGGATATTCTATTTGGGAGATTGATCATAGGTTCAAATGTCTGAAAGGTAAGTTGAAATATGCAATTACTGACATGCAACATAGGAACTTATTTGTGAACTCATTGTTACCACACTTGAAGTATATTTTAAGAAATCAGAAGTTTCAAACTAAGGAAGAGGGTCTGCAGGGAGCCCTGCAACTAGAAGTGAAACAGTATCAAAAGAAAGATCCAACAATAGAGGATTTGAAGGAGGATTTGAAGAATCTAACATTTCAAATTAACTAGAATAAGGGAAAAGAGAAAAGAGAAGTTGTTTGGTGTACGCTATGTAGGACATAAGGACACCATAAGAACGAATGTCCAACTTTTGTGCAGTACTTGGAAATAGGGGTGTCGAAACCCTTGCCAACAGGAGGACGATGGTGCGATATTTTTAAGACACATGGGAATGATCCATATCATTTTCCAATGATGCAAAAGTATAAGACAGTACCAAAAAGTTCATATTGATTTTTTTTCAAATTAGTGGGTCATGATGATAAGGATTGTAGAACAATGGAATTGATGAGAGAAAGAACTTTAGACAGTTATAGGGTGCAAGCAGAAATAATGACAGGACAAATTGCACCTCAATTCAGTCAGGTGCCACCACCATACAACAATGCACAAACATAGTACAACAATGCACAACTGCAGTACAACAATGCGTAGCCACAGTATAACCCTGCGTAGTATAACCAGTTACCCTAATACAATGCACCATGAGGAGATCGAGGTGGATACATAGGTGGAGGATGAGGCAGAGGAGGATTTGGATGAGGCAAAGGACCAGTAGTGTGACACAACTTCCAACAACCAGGACATTATGAAAGGGATTGTCCACTTCCACCAGTGACATGTATGTATTGTTGCGCAACAAACCATGACACAGAAGAGTTCCCAACACTCTTGGGAAAGATATAGGAAAAAAGGAACCAAAACAACCAGAATGTCCCGTGTATTTTTGCAGAAGCCAGGAATGAGAGGAGAAACATCAATATAGTCACTCGAGGAGGAGCCAATGATGCATCAAAACAAGATCCAGCTCAACACCAATGGGTTAAGAAGAATATTGAGCCACATAAGTCATTTGACGTGAAAAAATAAAAGGAAACATTTGAGGCAAGAAAAGAGTATCTAAAGAAGAACTTTGTGTCTACATCAGTCGCGCAACAAACTTGGGACCCACCCATGTACGAGATTCCATATTCAATGGACCATACCAGTAAAGGACAACAAGTAAGTACCATAAATACTTTTTTTCAATCCCGTGTTAAGTTATTGAATGATCCATCATCTATTAAGGTCTTAAAAAATATGCTAGAAATATGAAACATAGAGGTAGAAGGGAAGTTAGATTATAAAACAATAAATCATCTCCATACAAGAAGAAGGACAAGTAGAGAATTTAGACTAAATCCCAACATTGGGGATTTCAACATGGGATATATTATACTGGATTTAGGCTCTGAAGTAAATGTCTTTCCTAATACGACATGGCAGTGTATGGGAGAACCCACATTAGGCTATTCACCTATCTAGTTGAAACTAGCAAATCAACACAGAGTGTTACCAATTGGAAGGGTTAAAGGTGTGACAGTAGATTTGGATGGAGTGCGCACTATGGAATATTTTGAAGTGATAGAGATAGTAGATGGAACAACACCTTACCCAACATTACTTGGATTGGACTGGGACATTGATAACCATGATATAATCAACCTAAAGACAAGGAAAATGAATTTTGAATCAAGCGAATATAGAGTCATTGCACCATTGGATCCTTTAGAAGGAGAAATGTTTGTAGAGGTGACTTGTTTGGATCTAGAAGAAATAAACCAGTTGTACAGAACCACTATGCAAGAAGATGATTATGTCAACCCAACTGCAGATGGGGTACTCAGTTGGAGAAGCATTACATCATGTGCTTCCGACTCAGAAACAGGTTAGGAGAATCGACAACAACGATTACATGAAATCTCCACAAGGAGGTGTGCAAGAATAGACTACGCAGTGATATGGGTTGGTACAGAGATAAGGGAACCTCCCAATTTTTATGGGCTAAACGACTTAGAGGAATTCTTGACAAAATATTAAGAGGAAGTGTTAGAAAATGAAAGGCTCTTAGCCCTAGATATTGTAATGAAGGAAACACCTGAAAGATGGTGGGGTGCACACAAAGAAACAGTTTAGGACTGGTATCAGTGTAAAAGACTACTGCGCATTAGATTTGGCGCAAAATAGGGGAGTAATATAGTGCATAAGTATGATGGGAAAGGAAAACTAGTTGAACACAATGGAAGATAACACCACCATAGGAATTACCTCATCACTTTATTCATACATTTGAACGGATCCTAGGGAATTGGTACATATATCAAGAGATGCATAGAGGAACTACATAATCGATAGGATTGCAAGATAATTTTGTAGTAACCTTCTCATTCAAGCATGAAAACCACAACATTGATTCAACACTGAAGCTGATAATGGGAGTGATATTTTTTAATGAACAAGAGGTTGAAATCATAATGGAATAACAACAGAACAGACAGATAGTCAAAGAGTTACTCTCATGCTATCATTTCGAAGAGGAATCATCAGATGAAGATGATCTACACAACATTCTGATCACAGAGATTGAAGGAGAGAGAGAGAGGTGGAAGGTCCATCTATGGAGTCATAGGCATTTTCTGCACCAATCAAAGTTAATAAATTCAATATTGGGACAAATGATAATCCTAAAATGGAAAGTATTGGAGACTATTTGGATGAGAAAACATTAGAAATAATAATAGAGTTACTGCGCGAATACAGTGACCTGTTTCCAACAACCTTTACATAGATGAAAGTCACGGCATGGGAGCTAGGTGAGATGAAGATACCCCTCAAACTCGAGGCTAGACCTATCAGACATAGACCTTGCAGACTAAATCCAATGTATAAGCATAAATTGACCAAATGTTGGAAGCTTTCATTATAGAACCAGTACAGGAATCTGAGTGGATCAGCCCCATGGTAGTCCAGAAAAAGAAGCAAAGGGGGATAAGGATTTATGTAGACTTGCAGAAACTCAATGATGCTTTCTTACAGGACCCTTTCCCTACCCCTTTTACAGATGAGGTCTTAGAGAATGTGGGAGGCCAGGAAGCATATTCATTCACAAATGGATTCTTAGGATACCATCAGATTAAAATAGCTCCAGAGGAAAGGTATAAGGCTACTTTTGCTACAGAATGGGGATCCTACCAATATACAGTCATACCCTTTGGATTGAAGAATGCACCAACTATGTTTTCAAGGGTAGTCATAGATGCTTTTAAGGAATTCATACATCAATTTCTAGAAGTATATCTGGATGAATGGACTGTGTATAGTATTTTGATAGACCATGTAGAAGTGTTAAGACTAATGTTGGAAAGATGTAGGAAATTTCAGATATCATTAAACATCAAGAAATACATTTTTGGTACACCTTTTAGGATATTGTTGGGGCATATAGTGTGTAAACAGGGTTTACTGGTTGACTACTGCTAAGATTGAAGTCATTGTGAATTTACCACCACGAAAGTCAATGGACTAGTTAAGAGAAACATTGGGACATACATGATACTACAGGAAGTTTATAAAAGGGTATGTGTAGATTATTGTACCAATGAAAAAAATGTTAAAGAAGAACACCAAATTTTAGTGGAACGAGTACTGTCAGGAAGGATTGGACACTCTAAAGGAAAAGACAGTCACAACACCTATATTAGTATTTCTATATTGGGAAAAGACATTTCATGTGCACATAGATGCATCAACAATAGCACTTGGAGAAATTTTCATGCAGCTAGGAGTAGGGGAATTAGACAATACTATAGCCTTTGCAAGCAGGAATTTGTCAGAATCAGAGAAGAAATACAACACCAAAGAAAGAGAAGGCCTAGCCATGGTATCTGCACTTCAAAAATTCAGGTATTATTTACTAGGTAAACAATTTAAAATGTTCACAGATCATTCTGACCTCAAATATCTAGTTAACAAGACAATGTTGGGGGGGGAGGATCTATAGATGGTTACTATTATTCCAAGAATTTGATTTTGAAGTGATAATAAAACCAAGTTGAATGCAAGACCTGATCACATGTCAAGGGTAACCAATAGAGAAGAATATACTAACTTGAAAGACAACTTCCGTGATGCACAATTATTTTCAGTACAGGTAGTTGATGAATACTTTGTTGATATTATTGAATACCTAAGTACATGAGTTGCGCCACAGGAATTTAGCACTGCACAGAAGAAAAACCCGGCAGTCAGAGATACACACTATAAACTCATTGCAGGTCATTTATACAAGATGGGCACAGATAGTATTTTGAGAATGTGTGTATTGGAACATGAACGACCCAGGGTTTTATAAGAAGCTCATGAAGGTATAGCTAGATAACACTGTGTAGGAAAATATACTGTGTAGAAGGTATTGCACATAGGATTATGGTGTCCAACAATTCATAAATATGCCAAGGAATATTTCCATAACTGTGATGTATGTCAGAGGCTTTAAAACCCCAATAGAAGGGATGATATTCCCCTAATACCACAGGTAACTCTGCAGGTATTTGATAAATGGGAAATAAACTTTGTCGGACCTATTAATCCACCAAAAAGAATGTCATGAGATAGCTATATCATTACTGCAACCAAATACTTGACCAGATGGGAAAAAGCATCACTAGTCAAATATTGCAGTGCAGAAACAACATCACACTTTTTATTTGAGAAAGTGATCACTAGATTTGGATGTCCCAGGATTTTGATGAGTGACCAAGGCACTCATTTTATTAATAATACCATCAAGGCTATGATTGAGGATTTTCAAGTTTATCACCAAACGTTTACACCATATCATCCTCAGGCAAATAGGACAGTAGAAGATTTCAATGAGATTTTGGAAAATGCATTGACTAAGATCTGCAATGTCAACAGGGATGATTGGGACTTGAAAATAATAACAGTACTATGGGAATACAATACCACATGCAATAAGTTGATAGGAAAAACACCATTCATATTGGTGTATGGACAGTAAGCAATGGTACCATTAGAATTTCTAGTACCCAGTCTGCGCGTAGCAGCAATTACCAACATGACAAAAAGAGGCGCAGTACAGGAGAGGTTAAGTCAATTATTGGAAATGGAAGAAGACAGGATTCTGGAAGGATTTCATCAGGAAGTACAGAAAACAAGGGACAAAGCCTGGCATGACAAACACATTAAAAAGAAAATCTTTAAGGAGGGATACCTAGTTCTTCTCTTTACATAAAATTTTTACAACACCCTGGTAAGTTCAAAATGCATTGGCTAGGGACATATGAAGTAAATATTGTTACAGATGGAGGATATGTGTAGCTAAAGGACTTGGGAGTAACATAACTGAAAGGAATGGTCAATGGTAGTCAACTAAAACTATACAAGAACAATGGACCTAATAACTCTTAAAAAGTTACAACGCGGAAATAAAATCATGTATATAGTGTACTATAGTAGATATTAGGAAAGAAAATTGATAAAAATGAATAAAATAGAAAAAAGAAGAAAAAGGAAGACAAAAGTAGAAAAAGAAGGAAAATACAAAACACTAGGAAATATCGTGCACAACAAATAGTGGAATGAACACGACAAAAAGAAAATGTTACCGCACACAGCATATGGCTAATAGGAAGCAAACACATCGCACCAAGGGAAAAGTCATAGTAGAAATGTACAATGCACCGAAAAATGGGCCAACAGTGAGACAAGAAAAAACTAGTCATTGGAGCAAAAAGGCGCAAATTGAACATTCATGAAACTTAATGAAGCATGCTCAAGAAGATTTAACACAATTGTGGCCATCAAAGAAGCATATCCGAGAATATTTAGGGAATTTATGACACCCCGTATATAACTAAAACCTAGGCTAAATGATACTTATTGTGAATTTACATATCCGCGGAGCTAAGGAACACGGAGAAAGGTTGTGAATAGGAAATTTCAGAGATCTTAGCAGTTGAATTTCAACTGGAGAAGGAAGAATTACCCAGGATGACACCTCCAAAGGTCAGCGCACCTAGCCAAACAACACGAAAAACATGCAGCAGCCATAGGTCACCATAGTAAACCGCAAAGGTAGAACAATATTTTACATAGACCAAACCAGTCAAGCACCACACTAGTAGAGGAACAGGGGAAGGTCCCAACAATGGTTGATATGGAAATAAACTCACAACGTAGTGTGTGGGGTCAGGACCCATTAGAAATAGGAAACCCACAATAACCTCCCAAGGCCGAAGCAGCCCACAAAACAAATGGTGTTAACAGTGAAAGGACTGAATCTGATGGGCCAAGGTAACAACTTGTGGTAGGGTATGTGCAGCATGAGGAATTGAATCTTGAATACATCATGGGGAAACTAGATTCGGGATAGGAAGAAAAAGAACCGGAGGTTCGGACATCTAGCGCACCAGCACAAATAAAGAGGAAACAACCCATCACATAGTCCCCGCGCAAGAAGCCCGATGCCTCAATAGTTTTGTCCCACATTCCATATGGGGTGTAGGAGACACCAATCCTACTGGGTTGTGTTGAAAGGTTAAGGTACACAAACCACGATGTGTTTGACACCAACAAGTTCCTAGAATCTACACAACATGTGTATATCGAAAGCCTGGGCACATGGTCGTTAAGAGATCCAGTGTTGTAGCCAAAGCAGTGGGTGGAAAGCTTGGTAAATACATGGATTATTAAATTTCTAGAGATTCCTCACTTTGGAAGGGGGAAAGATGTGAGCAATTGCATCAAGTAGTTACTTGCGGTCCTCCATGAAGGATTTTTGTGGCTGGACAAACCAGTTTCCATCGATGTCGAACTAATTTCATTCGTCACAAGATTGCCATCAAATGGTGAGAAGCCTGCATAGTACATGGATGATAAAACCAAGGAAAAGGAGCTCACGAAAGAAATGAATAAAACCTATGAGTCAGAAAGGGGATCATGTGACATTATCATAAATTAGATTAATGACATAGCCACTAGGATGGCAACAAAATTGATGGAGTGAAAAATCCTTCAAAAATGTCACAAGGAGGAGGTCCCCAGAAGATTTGTCGTAGTGACATCGCAGTGAAAAAATGAAACCATGCTCAGTTGGGCCCCATACTTATTGAATATGTTCTTAGATGAATGTAAGGATGCACAGTACTTGAGAACCAATTTCTACTATTCATGACTCATCATACTGATAGCACTAATTGGATGGAAAGAGCCTACCTACTCATATTTCTTTGATAGAGTAGTCCGATGTTGCGTAGATCAGTACACATCATTGGGGAGCACTTCTGATTCAAAGTAGGGAATTAGTAATTCCAACACTTTTTCTCGGTATATCAGTGATATACAAGATAATATAGCTAATAATTGGATAATATTTCTTGAAGTGGTCGTGCAGTACCAAGGGATATCCAACTTTAAGGCTACGTGACACAATATGCCTAGTTTGTGGACTTGGCAATTTTCAAGCCCATAATACCATCGACATGGGGCCCAGGATTTTGTCTTGTATCGTAATTTGACCGTGCTGTGTCAGGAATAATCCCATAGAGCATCCCAGATTGAGCATATATAAGATATAACTAGTGGGATTTAAAAATAGCCTCTTCCTCAGTCATTACTATGGATGTGGAAACATATTTCGAAACATATGGAAACAGGGACTTAAGGAACCACTCCAATAGAAACTCTAGTGGAATGGTAGCTTTAACCAACCAATTTCTTCTACGCCACTCTTGAATGTGATCTGAGATGTGGGTGGATTT
The DNA here is from genome assembly GCA_009831015.1 of Picea engelmannii. Classification (NCBI taxonomy): domain Eukaryota; kingdom Viridiplantae; phylum Streptophyta; class Pinopsida; order Pinales; family Pinaceae; genus Picea; species Picea engelmannii. The sequence goes on from ML794389.1 coordinate 455,457, forward strand.
GTATTGATGAAAAGTCAATAAAATCTCTCTATCGACATTGTAATGAATCGATAGTTGAAAGTCATTGATAAAAACCAAGACCAACTCATTGAAAGTTTGGTATGTTCCCCATGGTAACTTGATGTACCATTTCATAGCAACCCCCATAAGGGTGCGTTAAAATAGTCTCAAATGAACCGAATCGTCATCAAGAGAATTAGACGGGCACCATAGGTGAAAAGTGATGGCGTGATTTCCAGGATCCTCACCACTCTTACCCTCGAATTTTGGAATGTCTAAGGGAATTTTGGTGGGAATGGTGGGCCATGTCAGAACATGACACACATGGTCGTTCATTAATTTTGATAGATTTGGAAAATTTAGCATGGATAGAAAAGGGAGCCTTATTTGCAGCATCTGATACTATACTCCTAGGAAAGACTGATTTGGAGAGACTGTAGGCTGAGGAGGGTTCTGGTAGACACCATGGCCCTGCCTTATAGGATAATATCCTCCTCCTACTTTATTCAAAAAATTTTGTAGAGGAATCATCATTGATGGGGACACTTGTGAAGAAAAAGCGATATGATACGGATTCCCCATGTGAGGATATACATTTCCCCCCGATGAAGAGACTCAGTGTGGGGGTTTTCCTATATTATAAAATTTATTCCCCTTTGATGTAATACCAAAACTTTGAGGAGGTTTTTCCATAATAAAATAATTTTTGGGAACAAGAATTATAGAAGAAGCATAGACGGATGGGATATACAAAGTAGAAACATCGCCCATTTTTCCATTCCATCCTTGAAAACCATAACTAGGATTGGGTGTAGAGGAAGGAGGGTTCAAACCCCCTACCATAGGAAATGACTGAGGGATATGACCCCCACCAAACGAGAAAGGATTGTAAGGAGGTGGCATGCCCCCTAACCCAAAACTAGTATTAACGTTACATGCCAGAATAAAGGACAACATGCGTAGAGTCATATTTGACATACCAAAAGAAAAAGGATTAGAGACCAAAGGCATCGAATGAGCATTATAACCAGGAATCCCAGTCGAAAAGGTGCTAGGGGATCAAATATTGATGTTGGCAGAGTCATACTACTCAAAAATATATAAGGATTGGACTCATCCCCATTGGATGAGGTGAGCTCATGGACAGGGTAGTACTACCTGAGAGAGTTGTAGGAATCTAGGTAACTGATGATGAGGGACTCGTAGGGGCTCGACTAACCATAGTGGAAATAGGAGTTGAATGGATTCCTAGTCCATTTATACCTGAATCAGTACTTATATATGAATCACTGCTCATGATCGGATGGTCGTGAGCCTAAGCAGCAGAGATGTATGTACCACATCTATTAAATCTACGCCTTTTAGGAAGCAGTTTCGGTATCATACCGAACTGTGGTAATTGATTAAAAATCCAACAAGACAAGAGGGGAGGATGGTATCACTCCATGATGACTCAAAGCTCGTGACACATTACAAAATCCTAAGGCCAACTAATATATAAAGACCACACTCCTAAATAAATCTAGGGCCAATGCACGCAAACAGGATAGGATGGATGAAAAGAACCTCCCGAACTAAAGAAGGTATGCCTCTCCCAAGAGGGGATGATACTCCTGAACAATAGAGTGGAGGTAAAAAAATTAGTTATAAGGACCCTAATGGGCTTCACATCGCAATCGGTCAGATCTCTCCAGAGATAAAATCCTTCATAAAGTCTGTTTGTTTTCTGACCCCTATTTGACTTAGGGTACCTGCAGAATAACACCTGTAAGTGACCTATGTGGATACCTAGGTTAGGAAAATAAGGTCACCGTGATATAACCAATGCTTGGGTGAGAAATTGCGGGTCAGGTTCACAGTATGGGCAGGGTAGCAAATCTTGAAGCCTCAAAAGCACCGCCTCTCACATGGGTAAAGGCACTAGTGAAACCCCCATATATGAATAAAACCCCAGAAATATCTCCAACGCTAGGAAAGTATTAGAGGGCTATCTATGCAACCAACTTCACATAATCCTTTGCTTAACACTAGTGTCAATGGAGCCTCCCAAGGATACCAATTATACAATGGGTTTCAACACTCCCTGAATAGACACCTATGTTGAATTTTTTGGTCTTGGATAAATTTACTCACAAAATCCTATTCCAAGGCCCTAACTCCTAAACTTGTTTGTGTACCCTGAAAAATAAAATTATTTCTAATCAATTTTAATTATTGAGCATTAATTTTAGTGGGTTTTTCTTAATCAAGGTGTGTGGTTGTGAAGCTAATGGTGTGACGACTCAGCATATGAAAGAATCACATGTAAAAATATTGTTAAGTACTGGTCTTGTTTTTCAATAGAGTGTTATGCTTCTAAATTCCGTGCATAAGATGCAATTTCTTCAATTTTAATGATAATGCAATCTTTCCTAAGATGTCAAGACTAATGAAATATAAACAAAAGTGCAAATGCTTCAAGTGAAATTCAAAAACAAGTTTTTTTATTTATTTATTTTGAATATAAGGAAATGAAAATGCAAAGACTGAATAAACAACCTCTCAGACAGACCCTACTGTCAGCATAGGAAGACAATCCAAGAACAACACCAAGAAGCTACTACTCAGACCAAGATGCAAGGACTAAATATGAGAAAAAATACAAGAAACTAGTTTGCCCAAAAATTCAACAGTAATACAACTCCCTATCACTCTGCAGACACTCGACAGATAGGACAAAGACCCAATTAGAAGACTAAAAAACACTCACAACTCACCCAAAAAACACCACACTGAACCAAAAAGGTTTATAAAAAGGTGTACGTGGTTGTTCAGGGAACAACAACGTATGTACGTGCCCTAAACATAGACAACACGCGTATGTATGTGATTGTCAAGGGAAAATCCACGTATTCCTAGAAATACACTGACTGGGTAAGGATCAGGTCAAGCAACTCATATGTAAAGAAATGTAGAGGTTGTTAAGCAATAGGCGGCACAGAAACTCAGGAAAACAGAGATAAATAAAAGAGAAAAATAACCAACTAACCCCAAAAGGGATAAATTCCCTAGTGAAGTTGCTAATTCTATTAGGAGGAATAACTCTCTATGGCTTCGGGTAATACCACAACATATGGAATGATACCCAAAAATCAACTCTAATCTCAAATATGCTAGATACAAGGAAATTACATCAAAAGAAAGGAAAAAATCTGACCTCTTCCAGATGTCCATAGGAGACCATCGGCAAGCTCATGATTCAATGCTTGATACCTGCAACTTGTCCTCAACATTCAAGATACACAAGCATATGAAAATATATGAAATGTTAGCATATAAACTATCATATTCCATCAATATGTATGACAAATTTACCCATGGAAAATAATACAAATATTTGTAACATATAATTGGAAGAGAAAATAATATTTCTATTAATATAATTAGTAGAAGTACATAGGTGATGACTTCCTATAGAGTCACTTGACGTAATTGAGAAACTAATTCCCTCCACCTGGGCCTTCACCACTTCAATCCTCCACAAGGAAATCTCATAAGTTTCAGGAGTAATTGGGTTCCTTCTTCACAAAATAGAAAGAACTTGGAGGCTAAACACAAGAGAAGTTCATACTTAAAGGACAAAGGGATGTAGACTCAATATGAGGTGAAATTTATCTAGAGTGTATTTTCTCTCCACTTTTTCTCTCCTCCTCAAGGCTTGCATATGGATCAATTTATAGCCCTCAAATGGAATTGAAGGGTCAAATCAGAGAGTTTCTAGCATATGAAAGGAAAAAGGGTATGGATCCCATAACTTGGCATGGAAAACCTGAAATATTTTTGATTTTGAGCACAAAACCTGATGTACGCGGGCTGTCATGGAGCAACCTGCATATACGAAGGTTGTCTTACTGTAGCCCACGTATATGCACAAAAATTTCAATTTTTGACTTTGGATTGAGAAAAATGGGGGAATTGAATCTCCAAAGGTAAAGGGAAGACCACCAAATCATGATGCATAGAGTGTGGCAAAAATTGCTATAACAATTAAAAAAAAGGGAAAAAATTAAAAATTAAAAAAATGTGTTTATTTATTTATTTATCAAGTAGGAAGGTCTTAGTGGAACAATTGATAATGAGGACATGTAAATAACTTCGCCAAGGCTATGTCCACTTGCTGGTAGCGGAGCAAGGTCTGTGATATCGAGGTGACTCTTTCAGGGCCATGCATCCTCATTAGAAGCAAAGAAACACTAGAAGAGTGATTAGACAGTTTAGTGACTTCAAGTAATAGAACCTGAATAATGAGAATTCAAGCATGTTCTGGACTCTTTTCAAAGTATGTTTCAGTGATAAAAAAAAAATGCCATTTTCACTTGATAAATGACCAAGGTCTCATAAAGAATTGAAAAGTGTCTTTTGAATCCCATGCAAAATGATATGTAGGTGGTTTCGAAGACTTGTTTCATTCAAAATTGATTTTCCCTCAAATGTTTTAGGTCTTGATCAAAGGTACATACAAATATTTTGGATCCATCTAGTGAATCACTATTTGTTGAATGCACAACACACCCTAAAAATGTAATGTTTTTTGGGTACCAGTTTAATTTTTATTTTGGTTTATTGTTGAGGTTTTGCATTTTGTTTGATTGTTATTTTTTGACAAAAAGGTTTCATGCATTCATACAGGTTGAATAAGGTGTTTCAACCTCAAAATAAAGAGATCCTAAAACTTAATTCTAGTTCATACCTATTCGATAGAGTCAAGAAAGAACACAAAGCACTCAAAATAATTTTCACTAAAAACTAATAAAAGGTAGTTTTCCCAACGATTTTGAAGTAAAGGGACTAATGCTTCAAAATAATATGGATTTGTTATCACAAAGAGTTGTAGGGGTCCAAAAATTACTTTGGTTTGTTTTTTAGTAATAAGGTTTATAGGTCATAGGTTTTGAGTGTTAGGGTTGTGGTCATAAACTTAGGTTTTCTTTTAAATAAATGGAGTTTTGTTCAAACCTTGGTTTAGAGTCTTAAGGTCATTTCATTAGACATCATGACAAAGGAAATTAAACCCCCATGAGTCACATCATTGGTTTTTATATCATTACCCTTCCATGTCACATCTCCAAGATTGTACGCAAAGCCTCCTTTGTTACCATCTATCTGTTTAGTTGTCAAATCAAAATTGGATGTATGTGTTGCCAACTCACTAAGAGAGTTCGCAGTGTACTCTAAGTATTTTAATGCATACATTTACCATCATTTCATTAAAGGATCGTGTCAAAAAGGATTTTATTTTTTTCAGAGCCTACATTTAACCAATTTTCAAAGATCATGTCATCGGATTTCCTAGCAGTCTCCTTGAAGTATGAAGTTCTTATTTGAATCAAGCGTTGTGAAATGGCACTGTGGATTGGATGAAAAGAAGCGTTGGAGGTTGGACAACTTGAAAACACCCCTATGCAAATTCAAAGACATCGGCTTCAATCTCATGCCTACCAGGTACTCCATGAGAGTTTTCATGCTGTTTGAGGGTTGAGAAAATGGTTTTGGCTGGTTTTTACTATCGGTGTTGTGAACTATCCCATTCTTTTGCTGACAGATTTCAAATTCACTTTCATGATGTTCTTAACCTTTCTCACTAGAACATATCGCCTTTATACCTCATCCATCTTTCCCATTGCTCAAAATTCACTTGCTCCACTGATTTTCCCCAACGCTGTGAACCCTTTGTTCCAAGCGTTGCAAATAGGGTGTTGCAAACCCTCTATTCTAACATTGTTGAAACCCCGTCTTTTGCATCTTTTACAAGATCAAATTTTAAAGAGTGAATATGCACCCCTCTTAAAATTGAATTATGTGGTTGATCATATGTTGAACCAGGTTTAAAGATTGCACGCATTTTCATGTTGAATAACTGATATTTGTATTGAGGAAAAAACCTTGTTTTAGCAAAGAATTCACTTTTACTTCCCTTTTACTATAACTCCCAGTTACCATTCTTTACTGTTTTTGTTGAAGAGTGTCTTGTCTTATACCTCAAGTGTATATAATAAAGTGCATAAAACTTTGTTCAAATCCAGCCTATTGAAAACAGTTTTTTCATCAAAATCCTAATCTCTTGTTTTCTCTATCTCCACACATCTAGTTGTCTTTAAAACTCATAGAAAATTATTCTTCAGCAACAGTTATAGACATTCAACAACATAGGAAGACTCACAAGGGAGGTGACATTGTAAGGACAGATCCCTATGACATGCAACTCCTTAACTCTAAACCTTTGATCAGAGAATCCTTTCAGAGAGTAGGTTGTATCAATTTCTGTCAAAAGATGCAGAGGGGACATTCAGAGGTGGCCAAAGAATTTGCACTAAATTTTGATGGCACTAAAACCAAAGTGGGGAGGTTATAATTTGAATTTTCAGAAAGTTTCATCTCGGTTGCAACATAGATACCCAACACTGGAGGAAATTGGTTCAACACAATGTCATTAAATGCTTCCTTCTCCAAGGAATTCCTTAAGCCAGAGTCTCAGGGAGACAACTTGTCCAAAGGGGTACCTAGAAGTCACATGTTTCAAGGTTTTGATAAGATGTTGAAGGTTATCCAAAGATATTTCACCTGTGAGGGGATATTTAACATGGTATACCAATACCACGTCAGGATACTATTACACTTCACAGGGAAAGAAGCAATGAACCTTACTTTTCATCTATTTAGAAGCATTGGTAAGATGGATGACAGAGTTCTATGAGAAATTTGTGATTCAAATTATAATGCTGCCAATATTAGTCTATTATATAAAAATAGAAATCTGACACTGAAGAGAGGTTCGAATGGTGTGAGAGAGGACTCATATTTTTGATATTGTCTATGTAGCAGAGAGTACCTCTTATTGTATGTACCAGACCTAAGAAACTTTGGATAATGTAAATCAGTCTTGTTTCTTATCATCTTGTTGCTATCTAATTTTGATTACAATCCATTGAATGATTCATTTGGATGAATTGTATCTTTGTTGCAATGGAGGATATGTTGTGATATTATTTACAATTATATCATAATTTTTCTCTTTGATTATGAGAATTTCTTATTTCAGAGAGTTTTTCCTCATATGTGTGTCAATGCTACCTGATGTAGATGATAGGCATATTACATTTTTCTTATCAAGTCTTCCACCTACTCACCTTATTTCTTAAAACCTAATCTAAAGTTATTCAAAGCCTTATTTGTTGGTGTATATTGTACGAAGTAAGTTGTGATTGACATTCCTTTCTGAGTTTTTCATCCATTTTCCACCTTATCATAAACACTTATCTTTAACATTTTGATGGGTATTGGGATTGCACTTACAGTAGTCTACGTGTGACTTCTAGTGCTAATAGGATTGTGTGGGCCAGAGAAAATAAGAAATAATCAAAACAAAGTGTGCCAAAGGTAAGTCCTCCAACCCACTGAAACAAAATCTCATGGGCGCTAAGAATACTTAGTTTGACTCTCCGAAAATATGAAGTGATTTCCGAAAATCAAACCTAGAGAATGGGCCAAAAGTATCTTAAAAAATAAGTTCGTAGAAACCAAGCATGGTGTAAGTAGGTTGTTAAGTTTGTTGAAACACAATTTGATTTTTCCAAAATGAATCTCAGGATTTGCTGATAAAATAAATTTGAGAATTCTGAAATATGTTTTTGAGTTCACTGAACCAATAAGAAATGTTCGTTGGGAGAGAAAGAAAATTTTGCACCGAAAAAAAAAAAAAATCCGAAGAAAATTAAAGTATTTTTGTCGAAGCACATAAGCAAGAAAGAAGGAAAAATCATTGAAGAAAGGAAATATAAATTGGTTGAGGACACTTCACATGCATCAATAATTAATTGGCAATCATGTCACAGATTTGGCAGTTGTACTACCCAATCGACAATGATGACAGGTCATGATCTGACCATAATTTCACATGGAGGGAATATGTTAAAATTAATTCAAATCTAGCAACCATTAATAGCACGAATGAATACTAAACTCCCTATTTTAATCTAGGTATTTCTATTTTATTTAAGCAATGTATCATGAGGAAATGAGGTAGTCCATAGATTTTGGAATCCATGAGCATTGATTTCATGCATAGTGAGAGATTTTGAATACTAGTAGCGATCAAATGCATTTCTTCTCTACCATAATTCTCCACTAATTATTATCTTTAGAATTGGTAAGTATCTGAACCTGAGCCTATTTGATGGAACTGCAGATGAATCCATGTAAGTGCTTTAATTTTGGAACATGATATGAATAACAATTATTTTGTTTCCATTTTTCAAATATTATGAATTTCAAAATCATTTTCTATTATAACTATGTCTTTGTTAAAAAAATTTGAGAAATTGTGAAGTATGGTGTTGTTAGAGAATTCTTTAATGCACTGAAACAAGTTTATGTATGCAGATAAGATGCCTCAAAGGAAGAATCTAATGAAGATTACAGTTAAAATTCCTAAGGGAAATTTGAAAGAGACAGGTGAAGGTTCATTGAAAAATTTAGTTGAGTTTGATGGTGTAATGGACTATTACATTATGATTATCCATATTCCAATGGCCGAAGAACCTGTATTGCGGCCAATCTACAAGGACACCGAGGCTAGCACCAAATCGATAGTTCTTTTACCAAGATGGAATGGTTTGTTCCTGAAATTTAAGAATGAATATTATCTAGGTACTATTCCACGTAGTTACCTAGCAGTCAAGGAAGTGGATGATAGAGTTTTTGTAAATATCTGGAGGTTGTTGGAAAATTGGTTGTCATTGATGTCAACCTTAGAAAAATCCATAAAGAAAATCCCAAAATTCCTTAAAACTGATGATGATGTGTGCACATGAAGAATCCTTGAAGAGCCTTGAAGGATCCTTGACATAAATTTATATAACTCCAAAGTGGTCCCCTTGTGGCATATCTTTTAAGCGTGGCCCTCACAGGATGATATAACTTGTGGTTGGTTCCACATGCCCACTTTGAGTTATACACAAATGGAGCCTTTAAGGAGCCTTGAAGAAGATATAAAACCAATTGAGCCCCTAAATCCAAGAGAAGAAGTCTACATATGTCCAAGATAAATATTGCAAGATGGAGATTGTTGAAAGTATTATTTTTGGTCAATTTGGGTACCCTATATTTGAGGGAATTTTGACCCTACATACTTAAATAAAATGGGATCAAAAGTTACATGGTTGAAAATCTTATTCTGATACCTTTCCAAAGGTATATTTAAGTCCCTTTAACTCCCTAGGAATGAAGAGATATGAGTTTTTCTGTCCGACAACCCGGTTAGAAAATTGAGGTTGGCTTAGCTAATTTTTGGGGACAAAATTACTATAAATACATGATAGAATTTTTCATTTTTATGTATAACCAATGAAGAGATCAAGTCTGAGGTTCACTAACGGTGTTTGGGGTGTCTTTTGGTGTGAACTAGAAGTCTAAAGGATTCTCTTAATGTCTTTCTTATTCTCAAGGTATGTTATGATGTTGTGATGTTGTCTTTTACAATACTATGAGGTTGTGATGTTGTATTCTACACTACTATGAGGTTGGGATGTTGTCATATGAACTCATATAAGGTTCTGATGTTTTCATCTACACTGTTATGAGGTTGTGATGTTGTCGTGAGTATATTTTGTCGTGAGTGGATGTTACCGTCAGTGGATGTTGTTGTTAGTGATTACATTCTAAAAATGATGCTATGAGGCTTGCTAGGGTTTGAAGGATTGTCTGTGGAATGAAGAATACAGCTAAATTTAGAAGTATTCTATGAAGTTGTGGATTGTTTTCTACACTTATCTTATTGATTTGGTGATAAGGTGAGGATATTGGTGTCTCCAGTAGGTTGGTTTCTACATCTTATTGCGTTGGTGCTCAGTTGAAGAGATTAGTGTATCCATTAGGTTGGTGCCTAAATATTTATGAGTTGGTGCTCAACTAAGGATATTGGTGTCTCCAGTGGGCTGGTGCATACAATATTTGTAATAGTAGGTTTCTTCATATAGACATTTATAAAAGATAGGCTTTTTTGTTTTTCTCTCGCAAGGGTTTCAACATAAAACTATGTGTGCAATGTGTATGAGTTTATGTGATGATGAATGACATGATCAATGGTTAATTTTTATGTAGTTCTTGAAGGTTAAAGTATTTTAAATAACTCTATACTAATTCAACCCCCCCCCCGCCCCCCCCTCTTAGTATTCTTTAATGTTCTAACAATTGGTATCAAAGCAGGTTCTTTCAGGAACATTCTAACCACTGGAAGGAATATCATGGATAAGCAAGGAGAATTTACTAAAAATGGAACACTATTGTTTCATGGGAAAAATTATAATTTTTGAAGCATAAGAATGAGAGAATTTTTGTAGGAACATGAATTTGATGTTTAGCAAGCTGTAGTAAATGGATACACTACACCATCTTCTCTCCCAATAGATAATGTTGGGAAAAATCTCAGTGAATACAATTCAAAAGATATAAATGCCATTCTAAGTGGCCTAACAAGTTTAGAATTTTTTAAGGTTATGCATTGTGATTTGCAAAGGAAATCTAGGACAAGATCAAGAATGTTTATGAAGGAGATGCTAAATTCAAAGGGGCCAAGATTCAGACTTATAGAGAACAATTTGAACATATGAGAATGAAGGAAGATGAAGATATTGCAACTTATTTTCTCTGGGTTGATGAAATTGTGAATATTATAAGAGGACTGGGAGAAAAGATTGAAAATGCAGTTATTGTGCAAAAGATATTGAGATATCTCCCATTGATATTTGAACCTAAAATCTCAACTCTAGAAGAAAGACAAGATCTGGCTACGTTGAGCATGGATGAATTACATGGAATACTTACAACATATGAAATGAGAACAGAACATGAATGTCCATCCAGAATGGAAGCAACTTTCAAAGCCTCCAATAAGACAAGAAAGAACAAGCCAAGGTCAAAACCCCACTCCAACAATAGTGATGATTCATAAAATGAAGAAGAAGCCAACTTTATGAGAAACATGAACAGAGGAACCGAAAAGTAAAAAGGTAAGCTTCCTTTCAAATTCTTTAATTGTGGTAAAGTTGGTCATTTTGTTCCAAATGACCTTATGCAAGGGGTTCTGATAGTGATGAAGAAGAAGTTCCTAATAAAGAAAAGAAATATCAGAAAAGAAACAAGGAAAGAAGTAAAGGAATATTTTTGAAAAAGAAAAACCTCTTTTCAAAATATGATAGTTCCTCATCCGATGAAGATGATGATAGTGACAATGACTTAAGAAGAGTACTCCTCATGGAATTAGAGACTCAAGAGGAAAATACTAAAAATAATGAAGGAGACTATGAAGAAGAAGGAGGAGTGAATCTTGAGGTATAATTGATTAGTTCCTTAAGTGATCTAAGAATAACAAGGAAGAAAAACAAGTCTCTCAAAGAAGAGTTAACTAAACTGAAGGAAGACTTTGAAAACCCTAGAAAAAATTCTGAAGAAGCCAAGCATAATGTCATAGATCTAAGGATTTAGTTGGAAGAAGCCAAAGTGATTGAATACACACTCAAGAGACAGCTGGAATAAAAGAAGAAAATAAAAAAGAAACTGGAAGCTAAAATATTCTCACTAAGAAAGAAACTACATAAGAAGCACATCCAACTAAATTTTGGAAATATCACCAAAATACTATATGAAATAATCTGCAATAATAAAAAAATTCTCTGAAAAGTATGGACTTGGATACAAAAAAAATAATACTGATGACGGTTCAAGTTCTATGATGACAAGAAATGAAGCAAAGAAAAAACATTATGTAGATACTATCAAGGATTCCATCAAGAAAGAATAATGCAAGCCTCTAAAGGAGGACATACAGAAACCAGAAATAGAGAAGAATAAAGAAGAAGATCTTGCATTCAGAGGAACATGGAATCAACAATCAACAATGAAGAACACCCAAGAAGAAGATCATGATTTCAGAAGAACAACACCAACTAGAAGACCACCCATACCCAGGTACCAAAATATTTTTCTTGGCTTGTGTTATTATTGCAATAATTTTGGGCATAAAGCCATAAATTGTAGAGTCTATGCAAAGATCAGAAACACCTGGAACATAAGTAGCTATGAAAATCCCAAGAATCATTATGAAGGAAATTATCCCAAAAAACCTCGTGAGGCATATGACATAAATTATAGCAGTTTTGGTGCTATGGGTTATGAAATTGAATGCTACAAATGTAACAATTTTGGACACATAGCTAGAAATTGTAGAAGTGATTTGATAGTTTCCTCAAGGGAAACTAGTCATGTTCCTTTCAATCATATAGGGGAACAACAAAGAACTTGGAAAATGAAGAAATAAGATTTGAAGGTTGAGGAATGTGGGTTTGCCTTACAAGCCCAAAATAAAAGAAGCCATTGGTATACTGACAGTGGATGCTCAAAGAATATGACAGGAGAAAAAAACATATTTGTAACATTAAAGAAAGAAAAAGAGGGGCATGTCACATTTGAAAATGATAACTCAGCCAAAATTATAGGAAAAGGCACAGTCAGTCTTGGAAAAAAATATGTTGTGGTAGAAAATGTCCTACTTGTTGAAAATATGAAGCATAATTTGCTAAGTGTGAGCCAAATGTGTGATCAGGGACACACATTTATATTCAATTCAAAAGAATGTGAAATAAGGAAAGAAGGATTAGGAAGACTAGTGTAAATGGCGACAAGAAAGCCAAACAACGTATACATCTTGGATGAGATCGAAGAAGAAATATGTTTTTTGGGAAAAGAAGCTTAAAGTTGGATTTGGCATAGGAGAATGGGCTATATACACTTTGATAATATTTTCAATATCAACAAGAAGCAAGTTTTAAGATAAATTCCAGAAATTACAAAGCCAACGAATACTATGTGCAAGCACTGTTAGCATGGAAAAAAAACAAAAGTTGAATTCAAGACAAAGGAATGCTCTACAATAAAACCATTGGAAATTGTACACATTGATTTATGTGGGACCACGAGAAAAAAAGGACTAGATGGTGAATAATACTTCATGCTACTCATTGATCACTACACCAGAATCATCCGAGTTTGCTTCCTCAAGAAAAATCAGAAGCTTTCGATTGTTTCAGGATATTCAAGGAACTAGTTGAAAATGAAACTAATTTGAAAATCAAATGCTTAAGATTAGATAATGGAGGTGAGTTTAATTCAAATGAATTCATGGATTTCTGTGAAGAACAAGGAATAAAAAGACAATTCTCTACAACTAGAACACCTCAGAAAAATGGAGTTGTTGAAAGGAAAAACATAATTGTACAAGAAATGGCCAAAACCATGTTGAATTACTCCAAGCTAAGTGATATATTTTGGGTACAAGCAATGCATAAAACTGATCATATCTTGAATAGAGGATTGCTCAAAAGTAACAGTGATAAGAATCCATATGATTTATGGAAAGGAAGACTGACCAATGTCAAGCACTTTAGAGTGTTTGGAAGAAAGTGTTACATAGAAAGGGAAGACAAGAAGATTGGAAAATTTGACTCCCAGGTGGACGAAGGAATATTTGTTGGGTACTCATGCAAAATAAAAGAATATAAGTGATGCAATCTAAGACTCAAAAAGATAGTGGAAAAAATCAATGTAAAAGTTAATGAAACAGAATTGTTGAAGACCAGAAAGGAAAGTAGACTTTCAATCATCTTTGAAGAACATGAAAATGAATAACTAAAGTAATAAGAAGAGGAAGAAGAAGAAAAACAACAACAAGAGAAGCAACAACAATCAAAACAAGAAGAAAAAAACCAGCAAGATTTTTAGACACCTTCTAGGACACCTAACAACCGAGTTCAGAAGAATCATCCACCAGAACAAATCATTGGAGAGAGAAGTGTCAGAGTAGAAACCAGAAGAAGAAGGAAATCATATGCACCTGAACAAGGACATTTTTCATTACTGTCCATAGTTGAATCAAGTAACTTTGAGGAAGACAAAAATGATGAACATTGGATCAATTCTATGGAAGAAGAACTAAATAAAATAAATAAAAATGAGACATGGGAACTTGTTCCAAGACCAACGGAAAAAAATGGGTCTTCATAAACAAGCTAAACGAATATGGATAGGTAACCAGAAACAAAGAAAGACTGGTGTGCAAAGGATATTCTCAAGTTGAAGGAATATATTTTGAAGAAACCTTTTCTCCCATGGACAGAATGGAAGTAATCAGAATGTTCTTGGCTTATACATGCTCCAAAAATATCAAAGTGTATCAAATGCATGTACAATTATATTTTCTAAATGGAAAATTAGAAGAAGAAGTCTACATAGAATAACTAGAAGGGTTTCTACTATCGGAAAAGGAAGACCATGTTTGTATATTGAAGAAATCTTTGTATCGACTTAAGCAAGCTCCAAGAGATTGGCACTCAATATTGGATAGGTACTTATAGCAACAAGGATTCAGAAGGGGAAATGAAAATAGTAACCCCTACATAAAAATGGATCAAGGAAATATGATTATTATCGAAGTGTATGTTGATGACATCATCTTTGGAAGTGATGATGATAGATTGAGTCAGAAGTTTTCCAAGGACATGCATAACGAATTTGAAATGTCCCTACTTGGAGAGTTTACTTTCTTCTTGGGACTCCAAATATCTCAGTTAGATAAAGGCATTTTCATTTCCCAAACCAATTACATCAAGGAAATGTTAAAGAAGTTCAAAATGGAACATTGTAAACCTGTGAGTACTCCTATGGTTATCAGTTGCAAGTTGAGAAAAGATGATGAATCTAAAGAAGCGGATCAAAGACACTACAGATAAATGATTGATAGTATATATACTCTATGTGAAAAATTCAAGACTATATTTAATGAAAGCAGTTGGAAAGGTCACAAGATTTCATGTGACACCAAAGGAAACCCATGTTCTAGCAAAGAAAACGATCTCCATATATCTTAAAGGAACAACAATTTTGGGCTATGGTATTTGAAAGGAAATGAGTTAAATTTGGTCTCCTACATAGATGCAAATTGGGTAGGAAGTATTGATAACAAAAGAAGTACAACTAGAGCATATTTCTACTTAGGTGACTGCTTAGTGTCCTGGTTGAGCAAGAAGCAATCTCCAATATCCTTATCCATGATAGAAGTAGAATTTATTGCAGTAGCAACATGTTGTACTCGGATTCTCTGGATGAAGAAAACCCTGCAAGACATACAAGTGAGATATGATGAGCCTATTTTAATACTCTGTGACAACAACAATGCTATAAACATCTCCAAGAATCCAATGATGCATTCCAAGTAAAAACATATTCCTATTAAGTTACACTTTCTATGGGAACAAGTCACAGAAAATAATATCAAGTTGGAGTACATTGGGACAAAATAATATATTGCAGACATATTCACAAAGCCTCTTCCTAGGGAGACCTTTGAGTATCTTCAACAAAAATGGGGAGTAATTTCTGCTCCAAATTTATTTCCATAAGCTTTTGCAAGAACAAAAAGGGGAATACTATCAAGGGGAGTTACCCTTTTCCATTGATGTCAAAGGGGGAGAGAAAAGCAATAAAACTAGAAGCATGAAGACAAGGGGAGTTAACATGAAGACAAGAGGGAAGTATAGTCATTGGGATCAAAGCACAAAGACAGGGGGAAAACTGTTGTTTTACTAAGTTTCCATCAATGCCAAAGGGGGATATTGTTGGAAAATTGGTTGTCATTGATGTCAACTTTAGAAGAAGCCCTAAAGAAAAGCCCAGAAGTCCCTGAAAGTGATGATGATGTGTCCACTTGAAGAAACCTTGACGAGCCTTGAAGGATCCTTGAAATAAATATATATAACTCCAAAGTGGTCCCCTTATGGCATATATTTTAAGCCTGGCCCTCATGGGATGAGATAACATGTGGTTGTTTCCACATGCCCACTTTGAGTTGTACATAAATGGAGCCTTGAAGAAGCCATAAAACCAATTAATCCCCTAAATTCAAGTGAATAATCCCCTAATTTGAAGGGAATAATCCCCTAAATCCAAGTGAAGAAGCCCCTAAAACTAAGATCAGAAGTCAACAAATGTCCAAGATAAATATTACAGGATGGAGATTGTTGAAAGTATTATTTTTGGTCAATTTGGGTACCCTGTATTTTGTTAAGCCCTAATATTGGCTCATTACCCCTTAATTGGGGCATACTATATTAGTAATGTTATTTTATTTATGTCGGCTTTAGGCCATTAGTTGTAATTATACCTCCTAGTCTCCTATATATACCAAGGAGACATTTTCATT
>ML794389.1:481112-503985 GCA_009831015.1 Picea engelmannii
CTCATCACTTCACTTTATTATTTACCTTTTAAAATCTCTTAAACCACTTTAATTACTTTGACCTTTTGGGGCTTCTAGATGACATATGAGGGTCCTCCAACTTCGTAAGGCCATAACTCTCAAACCATGAGGAGTTATGTGACGTTATACATACCACCAGAAATGGAATGAAATGTACTATCCATATAGACTAATATTATCTTAAAATATATCATAACTCATACCGTTACCCATCAAACAAACTTGGGTCCATTACTCAAACTTGGGGTCTCCAACTTCTCATGGCCATAACTCTCTAACCGTGAGGAATTATGTGACGTTCCACATACCATCAGAAATGACATGACAAACACTATCCATCTAGGATATTTTCCCTAAAAAAATCACTTTCCTTCATCTCATTATTCCACAATTAAGCATGGGTTCTCTTACTCCACAAAGCGTCTTCCCATGAGGGTTTTCACCATAAGGGGACCACTTTGGAGTTCATCCATATTTACTTCTTATCAACAATGAAAAAACATTAATGAGTCATATTTACATCAAACAATATTGGGTCCATTACCCAAACCTTTGTGCTATGGGTCTTTCTTCAAGGGTTGACATCAATGACAACCAACCTTAATCAACAATTAGGTTGTGATGTTGTCATATGCACTGTTATGAAGTTGTAATTTTGTCATCTTCACTTCTATGAGATTGTGATGTTGTTGTGAGTAGATGTTGTAGTGAGTGGATGTCACTATTAGTGCATGTTGTCATCTGTGGATGTTGTTATCGGTGATTACATTCTAGGAATGTTGTTATGAGGTTTGCTAGGGTTTGAAGGATTGTCTGTGAAATGAAGCATGCAAATAAAGTCAAAATTATTCTATGAATTTGTGTATTGGTGTCTACACATATTTTATTTATTTGGTGCTCAGGTGAGGATATTGGTGTCTCTAGTAGGTTGGTGCCTACATCTTATTGAGTTGGGCTCAGTTGAGGAGATTGGTGTCTCTAGTAGGTTGGTTCCTACATATTACTGAGTTGGTGTTCAACTAAGTATATTGATGTCTCTAGTAGGTTAGTTCCTACAATCTTTTTAATAGTAGGTTGGTGCCTACATACATTTATAAAAGACAAGTTTTTGTGGTTTTCTCCCACAAGGGTTTCCACGTAAACATTTGTGTGCAATGTGTATGAGTTTATGTGATGATGAATGACATGATTAATTATTAATGTTTATTTATTGCTTGAAGATTAAAATTGTTCAAATAACTCTATAATGATTCACCCCCTCCCCTCTCATTATTATTTAATATTCTAATAGAGGTCTCGACTACACTCCGTCGCAATAAGAGCACTGATATTTCCTTGTTTAGAGGACATAGAATGGATTATTGGCTCAAGTTTCTTGGATAGAGGTATGTTTGTTGAGTCTCTAGAAAACTAAGTTGTTTCTTTTATTTTGGAACAATTAGATGCATAATATAAATTTCAAAGAACTCAAGTCTCACTAAACATTGCTTTTGTTCACAATTTCTATGATAAAAACAACATTGGGAAAATTTTATCTAGATGGTGAAAGGAATATAAGAATTTTGTTAACAGAATTATCGGATGGTATCCCATAACCAATGTTATGGAACCATACATGTATTTGATGGTTCTATTGTGTCTTTTATATGGGGAAAATGATTGTTCAAGGTTTTCGGATTCATGGATTCCATTAGTTCACACAATGGTTGTGATGGGTAAGATGTTCAATTAGTGAGGCATTTTGTCGAACCAATTAGGTTTAATGATTGAATGGGTCCATTAGGAGAAGAAAACTCCTCGCATTATCCCTACCTTTTATATGGATTCCTATTTTCTTTATGTTAATTGTGCTAACAATGTGTTCCTAGGGTTAAGTCTGAGTTAGCATAGCTCTGAGCCTTCGATCCATGTATACTTCCAGGATTTATGGGAACATAAGTACAAGAAAATATATTCTGAGATTTGTGAGCAATATTTGGAAATATTATATCATATCATATTTCGTGAAGAATGTCCTAGTTTGTCTACATATTCAAAAAGGTTGATTAATCACATGGGAAAGTGGTATGTTCAAGAGAATTACACTTATATCAGGATATTTGGTGCGACTAGGCCACCCTACTTGTTACCAAAATATGTACCTGACCACCTAGTGATCGGGGAAATAACATATTAGACTGAGTATCATGGGTTTAGTGCATTCTCCTTAAAGAGGTAAAGAATAAGATTTTCATAAAATATAATTTTAAATTGGGAATTGTTTTATTAAGGACCCAAAAAATGATTGTTATGAGGCAGTCATCCATATATCTCTAGGACAGTTTAGGAGACATGACCTGAAAGGGATCATAGCCAAACATTGTGATCTTGTTTCAACATCATGGTTGTATAGTCATGAGAAATGGGAGGACGAGTTGTTCCTCCAGGAAGTGAAAATTTGTGAATAGGCATTGGAGAGAAAAAGGAACCCAAAACTCACAATATTTAAAACTATGTCCTTAGATGAACAATTGGTCGATTTAGAGAGAAGTATGATGGATGAGAAAGTAAGAAAAGAGGTTGAAGAATCCAAAAGAGCTAAAAATATCATGACCAAAGAGGAAGCTAAAATGAAAAATGCACAATATAAGTGATTGATATTGAGAGAGGAACAACATGCACATAATCATAAGGAGAAAGAACATAAAGGACAATGGTAGGAAGAGGCCAGACAACAAGAACTAGAGTCAAAGAGAAGAGTTATCGAAGCATAACAAAGGAGACAAGACCTATTGAAGCAAATAGAAAGGGAATGAATTGAGAAACAATAAGAATAAATATCTAAGAAGAGATAGGAGAAGTTTGCAGCAGAACATAGTAGTACAGAGCAAGCACAAAGGGAGCACCAACAACAATATTCTATAGGTACACCTAAATAGGTCACTAACTTGAACAAAACTAATTAAAGTGCCTATGAGCAGGAGGAGAAAGAATCAGAGAATAATGGAAAAGAAGATAAGCATGAGAATGATACTAGTCAAGTAAATATAACCAAGCATAATGCACACAAGGTTGCTAATCAATCACAAAAATCATCGAAAGATAAAGTTGTTGATAGAGGGAATGAAACTATGGTAGAACAGTTTTATACCCCCGAGAATTTTCAAAATGTATTATCTTGGGGGGATAGGTAGATTCTAGACCCAGTCCAAGAGATCGATGACTTGGAATCTATAGCCTATAATTGACGGAGGCATGCCATAGTTAGGAGGACCTATGAAAGGAAAAGGGTTGATGTAGGTAGTGTTATTGTTTTCAATACCGAAGAGCCTTTATTTGATACTAAGAAATCAAATATCAAAGAGCTTGTAGTTGTAAGGGTAGAAATATCTCATGATGCCATTGACAAGGCTAGATTCGATGAAGCTAAGGTGTGGAGTATGAAGAAAGAACTAGAATTCTTAAGAAACCATCTAGATTACTATCAGTGATCTTTAGATGATGTGGTTAAGTTTAAACAAGATATACGGGAAGAAGACCTCAGACATGCATAGGTCAGGATGAACTTTGTGGCCAAGGTTGCAGAGTTAGAGGAGGAAACTTTGTAGCTATCAATTGTGCATAAGGAGGTGATGAAAAGGCATGAAAAACAATAAAGGATGTAGGATCAATTGGATTTCATTAAGGAAATTCAGAGAGTTAGTGGAAGCAAAGATCGTGATATTGGTATGACGATCATGATATTAGTACGCTAATAGAAGAGGGATGTGCCATGATACAAAGGTCCTTGGATTGTTGGAAAGAGTTGTCGACAACCTCAAAGGATAAAATAAATAAGGAATGAAAGGTATTTGTTCTAGCCTATTTTCCACTTAGGTGTGCAAGAAAGGATAGTTAAGTGTTAACATAGGCTAAACTATCACCACATAATGTTGGTTAGAGTTAGTGGAACACAACCAACTAAATGATATAAAAGAAATAAAAAAATAACATGGAAATAGAAGAGCAAGGTTAAAACAAGGTAGAGTGTGTTATACCAATTGAAAGACTATGAATACAACACCACAAGGAATTTGGTGAGAAAGTGAGCTCCCTCCTTCCCCTTGGAATGGGTTCAATTTCCCTTCAATAACCTTTCTCTCTATAAATATTGGAATAATGATGAGAAGTGTTCAAAAATTCTCAATGGATGAGAGATTCAATACCTCAACAAACAATGGTTATGAAAGTATTAAGGATTTTGTGAGAAAAAAGGATTCTCAATGCTCATGCAAACAACATAACTTTAATTAGACTTCTTCTCTTTTTTTGTATGCGCATTGCTCTTATTTATAGGTCTCAAGCAAGCTTGGTAAGAACTAGTTCCAATGCGAATGGGGAGGCCATTTGGGTGTGGTATCCCATGCTTGAGAAGACATGCATTCAACGGTGGTACATTCTCTTAATGTCTATGAGCTCGAGACCCCTTTGTCCTTCGACTAGGAGTAACATTTGATGGGAGTTTTAGTCATCAATGTGCCAAAAAGTTGGTGAAATGGAACTTTTTTCGGTCCACACAACTTTCAAAGGAACAATCACGCATATGTGCAAAAATTTCACAAAATAACATGTTGTTTCTATGCACATATGACCCAAAAACCACTTTGTATATTTTTTTGATCTGTTGAAGGTGGTGTGTTAATTGCCATGAACATATACCTTGATGTATTGAATTGATGACTCTTCTAGTGATCACTTGCATAGCTTTGTGAGACATTTTTCAGTGATACAATATGCCCCCTGATGTGTGAGGTTAGGAGCATATGTATAGCCTAAATACATCATCATTTATTTTTCCTTTGTACACTTCTACCGTGTTGTAGAGAGAGAGAAAATGTTGGAAGGGGTGAGAATGTCCCAAAAAGGGAGGGAGTGAGATTTACCTATGAAATAATTACCTTACGAAACAATGGATGAATTTTTTTTATACAAATGAGGTGGGCATGACCCATTCTCATGCCATAACCAAAAATAATGACAATGATAGACAAGAGGTTCAGACCTCTAATCAAATCACCTGAAGGATAGGGTGATTCTGTAACTGAAAAAACTTTGATTTCATGAAGTATAAATATGCAGCTCCCTCGGGTGCATCAGTAAAAACAAATTATGGTTTGGAAATGAGAGCATTCCTTACAACTTGGAGTGAACATCAGTGATGAGTGTTCATGACTTGGAGGCATTGATGGCCTGCAAGTTCAAAAGTATTCGACTAGTACTAAGAACTACAATTGTCGCTAAGATCCATCCTCATATGTATAGATGTTGATTTCAAACATCAAAGTGGTCAACGAAAGAAAAGAGAAATGATGGATCTCTTTGTGCCATTCGAGGCTCATAAGTGATGTGAAAATGAGAAACATGATACTGCAACATTCTTGGAAACTGGTGTTGAGGTCGACAGGAATGAAGTCATGACAGCAAAGAGAAAAGTGCCCCTTGAAATAAAGTGATCAATGTGGTACGAGATATTGACTTGGAAGAGTGATATGTGGCTGGTAAAAATGGACGAATTCAAGGGTAATTGGTTCTTTGAGACTTCCCTTGGTTGGAGCATAAGCAATGGTGGAAAGTGGCGACAATCCAAAACTTCAACTAGGCAAAAACAAAACACCTAGTGTTGTGGGTACAATCAAGCGATGGTGGGGTTTTGTCAAATTTTCACTAAGGGTAGTGAGGCTACAAAGAGTGGGATTTATGGGTGAAATCTTGGGGATCATACATAAATGATGTTGGGACACTCGAGGTTGTGGCTGATAATATGGATTTTCGTAGACAGGGTATGTGTTGTGGTAAAGTTCCCCCATCGGAAAGGTGAAACCCCCCTTGGATCAATACCCCTCTTTGATCCAAGAAAGAAGAAAACAAATGGTGTACTACTTTCCCCCTAGACCTATTTTAACAATTAGAATGAGAAGAAGGGGATGGATAACTTAACTTTTTACGTTATTTGTCCTCGCTGCTCCATCCTTTGATCATGATGTCCAAGCTCCTAGGTGCAAGAAAAGTTATGCAAAGAACAACAATAGACATGCATATACTGAACACATAGACATGAGAGGAATAGGACAAGTTATGTATTAATGGAAAGAAAACAAAATGGAAGAACTTACAATCCCAATCTCGATGTTGCAACAACTCCTTTAAGATTTCCTTTCCGTCCCCTTAAATCTCACAAAGTTATAAGTATGACGCTCTCAATTCTCCTCCCTTGAGTGTCTCAAGACCAAAAGGATGATACTCTGAAATTCTCTCCCTCTCTCAACCTAAAAATGACCTCCATTATATAGGATTTGAGAGAATAACAACCATGCGTTATTTTGGGAATATGGTTAGATCAAGTGAGGATTTAGCTCATGAGGTTGGGATTTGGATAATCAAATGACCATTGAATTTTCTTAGGATGGAGCAAAGAGATGTGACTCAAATCCTTGACCCAAAACAACTTAGATCTTCCAAGATATTATCCAAAAAACAAGGCAACTTAGTTGTAACCACTTCATCGCTCCCCTATAACTAGGCATAGTGTGATAGTGTCACTCCCATATAATTTAGCAAGGAGTGATGATAAGGGTTCATCGCCCCCTGGACATGGGTAAGGGAGTGATGATGCTAAAAAAAGGTCAATAACCCAAGGAAAAGGATTGTATTTCGACCTCCAAATGATACGTTTCCCTTCCAACATGTGTAGGGAGTATGACATACACTTCCGCATGGTGATGAAAGTGTGACACTTAAATGTGACGCTCAAGTGAGACAAATAGGTGTGTAACAATATGGTAAGTATGGGGCAAGGTTAAATTCCAATGAGGAACACTTAACCTTGAGCCATGGGACACCTTGAGGTAGTGATATAATATGAAAACTAAATATCAACTTTATCCCAAAAAGGTTGGATCCAATGGTGGGGAAATCCATGTCAATAAGAAAAACCACTAGCTCACAACAACCAGATGCAAGTGGAACTAGGTGAAGTGGTTGTGATGTCGAGAATTGCGAACCTACAAGGATATGTTGGGGGAGTAATACTGGAAATGAAATTATTCATTGGGGAAGTGACTACATGCCATTTTTGAAACATATACCTGTAGGGGCCATGAACAAACCATTGTTTGTAAGCTTGGTGACAAGTTCTTGTACACAAAATACCAAATACCCAAAGTGAAAAATACTTGATGGAAATTTGACAAAATGATAGTGAGAAAGTGTACATGTAAAAAGGGACTTGAAATAGGGTCCCGAGGAGAGTGATTGGAAGGTGAATTTGATGATGCCATTGGGTGAAATGAAAAGTGAGGATTCTAATGATGCGAACGGTTTTGAGAAACAAAGTTTTTGGGTTGTCGTACGAGTGACAAGAAGTTTGGGCCGGGGCGTATAAGTAGTGGTGGGACCCGTAGCATCACCTCATTTGTACTTGTTATGACTAAGATTAAGAGGGAAGATGGACGTGTGATTTGGATATTCAGTGAGCATTATCCACCATATACTAAGCTAATGATTGGCTAAATACATGATTTCATACATCATTTTCTACTAAGCCAATGATTGACTAAGTACATGATTTCCTTAGCTAGAAAGAGAAAGTACAAGTACAGTTGATGCAGGTTTGATGCGCATGATGCCTGTACAAGTGCAGTTGATGCAGGTTTTGCATGATGCATGGGCATGAGCTATATCGCGGCCAGCGATAGCACTGCCAGTGTCGTATGATGTCCCGTCGTGTTCCACATTTAATTTGGAGCCTGCAGCGCCAGTTTGAATTTGAATATGCAATTGGGTGGCCAAAGATTTCCCGCTGAGTCCTCAATTCAATTCTTTCCCCTGCGCCTCAACATTCTCATCCTGCACTGCCCTCGATTCTGAGTAAGGTGGAAGACATGGGCTTCCTCGTAACACATGCTTACGGCCTCACCGAAACCACCGGCCCGGCGCTTTCGCCTGCGAGTGGAAGAGCGAATGGGACGATGCTCAACTATCCCCAGCCCAAGTTCCAACGAGGTGTGCTCAAAGGGCGGCAAGGAGTGGGCATCTTGAGCCTCGACCAGGTGGACGTGAAGAATCCTGGAGCACTGCTACTTCGGAACTGACAGGAGAGTAGCGAAGCATGGGACAAAATGCTTATAAAATCCAAAATCGAAATATAATTTAAGCTTGAAAGAGATAACGGAACCGAACGCTTGATGATATCATGGTGGAGATTGATTGGACATAGAATGAGGTAGATGTGTGAACTAATCGTGTACATTGATTGGACATAGGTATGCTTCAAGGATACGAAATTTTTTACGGAGCTTCAAAGCGATCATTTAAACGAAAAACTAATTCGATCGATCCAGGATGCTTTCTTGTCTAGTTCCGTGGATTTTGCATGGTAAATATCTCTTCTGCGGTTTTTCGTTTTGGTTTGTTGAGAGAATTTGGACAAAAGATTAATCAGAAAAGTCCAATGTTTGAGTTCTCTTATCGAAACTATTTCATTGTTCTTTGTTTGCCGTGAATTGAAAACCTTTGGCTAAAAGACGAAAAGGAATTGAAGGCTGACGCTATAAATATTGCAGTGCTCTTCTTGAAATCCAAAGACTAAAAGAAGAAAAGATTTGAAAGATGACGCTGTAAATATTGTAGTCATATTTTGTGTATATATATATCTGTAATCACGGTGGACGAGATCTTGGAAGGAGAGAGAACACATCCAAAGAATTACAGGATAGTTTCTGCAAGCTATCAATGAGTTACATTTCAAGCTAGACTGTATAGTTAGATTGTTAGTAGTTACATAGCAGAATTAAAATCAAACTGTCGTTGTTTCAGTTAAAATCGATAAACTTCAGTATAAATTGCACAATTTCAGGCCAAATTGTCGCGATTACAGTTGAACTGCATGTAGTTTCAGGTTAACTTCTTGTCATTCTAGCCTCTAGGTAACATTGTTGCAGCTTTCGGTCAAATATCATTATTCAGACCATATTGAGCCATTACAGACTAACTTACAGAATTTTATGTTAAATAGTTGCAATTCGGTGTAAATCGAAGAAATTTTAGGTTAAATTGCGATAATCGTTGCATTTCAGGGTAAAATTGTACAAATAGCAGAAGTCCAAGATAGCTTTGGTAATATTTATAATTTAGAGTAAATTGTATAGTTGGAGGTTAAATAGCAGAATCCAGGATATTTTGAATTTAGAAAATTTGTAGGTTTTCAGGGTAAATTGTTATATATTGGACTTAAATTCTATCCATTCAGGGTATAGATTGTGGTTTTTAGAGGAGAAATAGATGGCTTTACCAGCTAATAATTGGCTGCTTAGGAAAAGACAGGCTTCAAGAGGTCTGGTATTACCTGCAGTGGACATTTCTGTTGTATCTTTGTTACAAGATATACTTCCTCTTGCCGAAAAAATATCATGTTGTGACAAGCCTAGAGGATGCCAAAGGAGAAATGCAATCTGCATTATGCGAAAAATTAAGGTTTTGCCTATGCTTTTTGAAGAAGTCAGAGATGTTGGGGTTCCATTTCCTCCCTCTACATTGTTATGCCTCAGAGGACTATATTTTATTTTGCAGAAGACAAAATATTTGCTGGAGGACTGTAGCGGTGATGGAAGTTGTGTTTTGTTGGTCATACAAACCGAAAAAATATCAAATAAATTTTATGCTCTAACGCATGACATGGCTACTGCATTGGATGTACTTTCCTTGAGAGTGTTGGATGTCTCAGCCGAGCTTAAGGAGAAAATTGAGTTGGTTCACAGTCAGGCCATAAGAGCTAAGGTTTACATTGATACTTCTAAAGAACAGCTACGCAGAGATGTGCTTGTTGTTCTTGATGAGTTCGAGAAGGCGGCAACCCCAAAGGAATCTATTCTCAGAGAGATTTTTGACGATTTGCATCTGAAAAATGCAAGGGAATGTCTAAGAGAGATAGACTTGTTGGAGGAAGAGATGAGAAACCAAAATAAGCTAGGTGCAGATCAAAATGTTTCAATTATTAATAGCTTGATTGGTTTCATGCGCTATTGCAAGTGTGTCCTATTTGGGGTTACAGACATGGAATTTGATGTACAATTACAACCATCAATTGAACACCAAGTTTCCAGAACATAGTCTAAGGATGTCCCTGTTATTCCAGATGATTTCAGATGTCCGATCTCACTTGATTTGATGAGAGAACCAGTCATTGTTTCTACTGAACAAAGATATGAGCTAAAATCCATTACCAGATGGATCGAGGAAGGACACTCTACTTGTCCGAAGAACGGGCATAAGCTTTTGCACACAAATCTTATTCCAAATCATGCTCTCCCCAGCCTTATTATTCAGTATTGTGATGCGCATAATATCCCTTTTGCAAAACCGGAAAACAACAAAAAAAGTTCCTCAATGGAAAGCATCGCGAGTACCAAGGCAGCTTTAGAAGCTGCAAAGATGACTGCGGCGTTCCTTGTAGAAAAGCTTGCTACAGGACCTTTTGAAGCGAAAAGGCAGGTTTCTTATGAACTCAGACTTCTTGCTAAATACAACATGTACAATAGAGCTTGCATTGCAGAGGCAGGAGCCATACCTTTGCTTGTATCGTTGCTATCTTCAGAGGATCCCAAATCTCAAGAAAATGCGGTAACTGCATTTCTAAATTTATCTATTTACGAGAGGATTAAAGCTAAAACAATGCAATCTATTGCATTACAGCCAATCATCAATGTTCTCAGAAATGGATGCAGTATGGAAGCTAGGGAGAATTCAGCTGCAACGCTCTTCAGCCTTTCCTCTGTTGATGATTATAAGAAAGTAATTGGAGAGAGACCAGAAGCCATTCCAGCCTTGGTAAATCTTCTTCGGGACGGAACTGTCAGAGGCAAAAGGGATGCAGCTTCTGCCTTGTTTAATCTTTCACTTTTTCATGGAAATCTTCTACAGGTAATAACAGCTGCATTTCCTCTTCTAATTAATGTATGGACAGATGACACCCCGGGTCTTACAGACAATGCAGTTTCTCTTCTTGCTGTTCTTGCGAATCAACTAGAGGGATTTCTTGCAATTTGTGAAACCTCTACAATCCCTCTAATTGTCAGCCTTCTAAGATTGAGTTCTACTTCACCTAAATGCAAGGAGAATTGTGTTGCTGTTTTGCAATAACTTGTGTTGCAGTGGAAGTGACAAAATTGTAAATAACTTGTGGAAATTGCAATCATTAATGCCTTCTCTGTATAATCTTCTTACATCTGGTACTCCTAGAGAAAAAAAGAATGCTAGATTTCTTCTCAGAATTCTTCACAGCTGGGAGCCTTCAAGTACTCCCCAAACAATTCTCTCATACGAGACTGAAAATTCATTCATTACAATGCACTAGCATCGGAAGTTTTTGGTTTACTTTTCAATTCTTTCCATAGACTTTCTGATTTTTTTCTATGTGAAGCATTTGCTACCAATTCGTGCAATTCTTTCCATGGAGACTTTCTGATTTTTTTCTATGTGAAGCATCTGCTACTAATTCGTGCAAATGGTCGCCTTTTACATATAGTATATTCTATTGGCAGTCAGGGATGAAAATAACTGTAAACGTGTCTGTTATTAGACAGGGTCTTGTCTTGTACTATTTTTTATCAGTTATAAAGTAGACAATTGTCCATTAATATGGATGGTATATAAATTCGAAGTGTCAAACTTAGCTTTGTAATTTGCCTTGCAATTCTCCTTTACTTAATTTGGTCATTTGTGTACATTTATATAATTTTTTCATCCAGCAGATATATCTGAGTTGGAGCATCTTAATTGTTGTGTGCCCGTATCTGCTAAACAATGAACATTATGTGGATAGCTTAAATATTCACATACAGCTAACACTGCATTACCAAGGTCGTGATTGTTGCTGTTAAACCAACTAAATATGGAAGATATGAGCAGAGTATTTGCATAAATCTGTATTCCTCTTTGAAATCTGAAGAGTAAATTCAGTGAGTTTGCTATCAAATAATTTAAACTGTGGCAGAAAATGCCCATGGAATATGGGCACAGATAAGTACACTATTTCTTTTTAAGCTCATTTGGCTCATTGTCATGGTTGGACAGTGCTTTCTTGTGGTTGCGCCTATGGCTGGACACAGAAGAAGTCAAAGAGAGAGATCATCAACGACTGACATCAAATCAGCACTAGGAGATCGAATAGATCTAAAATATTCTCAGATTTTTTGTAATTAAGAGATACAATTAGTTTAGATTTTTCTGAAAATAAATCCTGCTCATTTATGACAGGATTCTTTGTAAACAACTTATAAATACTTCCCATTTCGAAGTATTAATGGTTGGGACCTGTTTGTAGAATAGGACTTGTAAGGCAGCCCACAGAAACACCATTGATTCAGATTTCCAATAATACAATGCGACAATTGCAGGATTATTGTGACAAATCTCATTGATGAAGTGTACCTATCCTTGTAAATTTGTTCTTTCTGTTACCACTGCTACTTTCTACAATATGAATTATTCTGAGAAGATAAAGAAGCCGAATTTGTTTTAATGTACACTCTGTCTCTGGCTTGGAATATTTTTTGTGTTTTCCATTGAAGATTGAAAACAAAATTCTTAATTGCTATGTTTTTAATTGGATTTCTAGACCTTTTCCATCTCCTCGATACATTAAATCTTTGAGGATCCACTGAATTTGCCTACCCTGCCTTGCAATATTAGCCTGTAACCTTGTATTTGATTAATTCAGATTTGTGACTCCATTTGCCCAATGGTCCATTTTCCATGTTCCAACCAAACATTTCAAACAATTCAAAAACCAAACCCTATACTATTATAACTGGCCTAAAATTCTCATCAAACAAAGCTAAATCTTACAGAGAGATCCTTCTCTGAGTCTAGGACGGCTAGATCCTGGACTCCAAAGTGGTTTTGTAATTACCTTTGTCAACTTCTTCCTCAGCCTGACAAATTACAGAGTGATAACATGGGCTATGATGGAGAAGGACTATACAAGAGAAGATGAAGCATTTTGAACCCCATTGTAGCTACATTGTGGGTCAAGCATGAAGGCCTAGGATTCAATGGCAGAAGTTAAAATCCCATAACCATGAAGACAATTTTTGTGAAGGAAAAATACATGTCGGAGTTGGCCTGCTCATCAGGAGAAAGAGCAGCAATAAGTGATAGTGGTATCTCACTACCACCTCAGCCTTCTTGCGAAAGATTGAAGAAGGGAAACGATAAGAAGAGCTTGAAGACTTAGCTTGCATCATCACTTAGGAGAAGCAACAAAACAATCAACCAAGGCAAGAAGAAGAAGAAGAATACCAAGAGGTATTAACTCTTTATCAAACAAGACATCCCTTGTTTGCCACTGCAGTAAGAAGATAGGCCATAATGCTTCCAGTTGTTGGTTCTTAGAGGCTTGCTCATTTTGCAAGAAGAAAGGCCATTTTGAGGCATCTTGCTAGGAGAAGCAATCCATATGCCACAAGCCTAAATGGTTTCAAAGGAGGAACATGAAGAAGAATTCTCCAATCCAACGAAGAACTCAAAGACACATGGAGAGGAGTATGATAGGAAGTCCTCGTAGTATTAACAAGAACTTTTGCCACCATTGCAAGTTGAGTGGACATTGGGAAGTGAAGTATTGGTGACTTGATCTAGAGATTCACCCCTAAAACCAAACAACAGAGAGAAGAGTGTGGAGAGTGAAGAGTAAAGAGGATGAAGAGTTTCTTACATCTCCAACCCAAGGAGAAGAAGTTGTCCATGGAATTGCAATAGCACAAGATGTTAGCCTCAACAACGAAGCAAGTAGTTTTTTTATGGAAGAAGGAGAGAGTGGAGAAGGAGTTCAAGCATGGGATAACATCTCTTTCATTGTAGGTGTTATCACACTAAGTTGCCTTGGGTCTTTAGCCCTTAGTTTTAACTTTTCTAAGCCTTTAGTTTTTTAATTTTGATTTGTTTCTTAAAGGTGTTATTTACTTAGGTGATCTTGATAAATAAAGGCTTAAGGCATGACTCAAGTTTTGATCTTCACATAAACTTTTGGCCTAGGTTCATTTTCTTGGCTTGTGTTTTGACCCCCTTCATGACTTGACACTAAGTCTGACTCACCCCACGACCAACTTGACTTGACATGTCACCCTCCTCACTCATGCCCTCCTAGCCTTGCCATGTTGTCCCTTTGTCCTATGCTTAATGGTCAAATCATTTTTTGAAAAGGGAGCGTTACCAACTCACTAGGAGTTTTTGTAGTGCACTCCCTGTCCTTCATCTTTTACCATGATTTGTTATCATAAAGCTGATGTCATGTCTGCCTTGTTTTCAGCACCATGGTTAGTTAAAAGGTGCCTTCGAGGATTCATCTTTATGAGCTTGCTAACGGTTTTCAAATTTTGAAAGTTCAAAACTCTACACTGCAAAAACTACCAATTCGGACAAGTTGGCAGTGGCGCTATAGGATCAGTTCCTGAGGTGGATTTGGATGTCGATATGCTCATGATACTCTCCTAAACATCTGCAACACTCCATGCTATCGTTGAATTTCTAGGTATCCCATGGTTTCCCCCCTCTGCATATCAATTTCGGGTAGCAATTATAGCTTGGATTTCTGGTAGCGATCGTGTGTGCAAAATTGGAAAAAGACCCTTCCCTAATGCTTTCTACCAATCCTCCCTTCACATAGATCTGCAATCACCATCACTTGGTTGTCAATCATAAGACATCTACTTGCCTTGCCCTCGAGTTTTGAATGCCCAAGAAAACTTTACCTCTTGTATGCACATTGTGCTACCTAAAATCGATGTTGAAACAACGTTGCCTTTTCCCCTGCTTCCTCTACCATTTGAATTGGAGTGTTTTCAAACCAGGTTTCAAAGACAATTGCGATGATCTCCTTATTCACCTTATTATTCCTCAGTTTTAATATTTATGAACAGAAAAGGGAGGGAAATTCACAGCCATTGTTTTCTAAGCCAGCAACCAGTTTGAGTTAGGGGAGATTCCTGAAAAGGGGTAGCCAATATTCACTATCAAATTCTTATTGAAGTCTGACTTTGTGTTTTCCTGGCCATTATTGCACCATAGCTTTAAAACCTTTCATCCTAAACTATGGAAAATCCTCAGAAGAAGTCGCACAAGGAAGGTATTGTGGTTAGAACTGATCCTGTAGACATGCATTTATTTGAGGCAGAGCCCATGGCTAGAGAAGTTTTTCAAAGGGTGGGCTGCCTTACTTTTTTCCAAAACATGCAAAGGGTTCATCATGAGGTGGAAAGACAATTTGCCTCCCATTTTGATGGCCTAAAGACTAAGGTAGGGGACCTAGAATTTGAGGTGTCTGAGACCTCTATTTCAGCAGCTACAAGGATCCCTATCACAGGAGAGAAATTGTTTAAATCTATGGCTTTGAATGCAGCCTTTTCCAAAGACTTCCTTAAGCTAGAGTATCAAGATGACAATTTGTCCAGAGGGGTACCAAGAAGTCATCTGGTTGGAGAGTTTGATAATTTTTTTGTTCGACAACACAGGTATTCCAACAGAGGACGAACACCTTCAGTAACCACTCATATAACAAAATCAAAGATCAACACACCGATGTTTTCACGTGGTAAAACCCATACAGGGAAACATCCACGACCCCAACCAATGCGGCCACTTGGAGCAATTTATTAATGCAAAAGAAAAAGATTACAGAGAGATTTTACAAGAGAGTTTCTCACAATCGATCATTGAAAAATTACCCTCCATGCTCTTTAAATAAAGATCATGGACCAATCGGGTGTTAAGCCATAGATCAATGGTCATTAAGATCGAGGAGAGTATGAACCATCAAATCACTCTATGTCAGAAACATATCTTGACCGTCGGATTTCCTAACTACAAATGCATACTAATGCATACTAAAGAAATACACTAAGAAACACACTTTTACCTAACGCCACATTAGACCAAGTAGATCTTAACTAACTCCTAAGTGTCTAAATATCCTAACATCCCCCCTTAAGAACAACTTGGGATAGGATTGAAGGATTTACAATGTTGACACAATAGGAGAAGGAATGAGGCATTAGAGCCTATCCCCCCTTAATGATAGCTTCCTAAACTCCTAACATAGATCGAAGTTTGGAAAACTTCTCTTTTGTAAGAGACTTTGTGAAAATGTCTACAACTTGATCTTCTATAGGGCAAAAGATCACTTCAATAACTTGATCATGAATGAGTTTTTTGATGAAGTGCACGTGTATCTCGATGTGCTTGTTGTGCTAATGTTGAACTGAGTATTTGGCGAGCTTGATGGAACTCTGATTATCGCACCAAAGGCTAGTCGAATGTTGTTGTTGGAATCCAAACTTTGAAAGGATCTGTTGAAGCCACAAGGCTTCTTGACTTGCATTTACTGCTGCTCAGTACTTTGCTTCTGCTGAAGAAATTGCAATAGCTTGTTCTTTCTTCAGGCCCAAGTGACAGGTCCTGAACCAAGGATGAAAACATAACCTGCAGTAGACTTCCGATCATCAGGGTCATCGGCCCAATCTGAATTAGTGAAACCAACCAATAAAGGAGTCCCCCCTGAACTGTAATGTATCCCAAACTGAATTGTACCACGAACATAGCGAAGTATCCTTTTAGCTACTTTCCAATGGATTTCATGGGGTGTTTTCATATACCGAGCAACAATACCAACAAAAAAGGAAAGATCGGGATGGGTATGAGTCAAGTATAAGAGGCTACCAACTAACTGACAGTTCAGGGTGGCGTCAACTTCGAGAGAAGTACAGGTGGAAGTAAGCTTGACTCCATACTGGAAGGGAGAAGGGGTTGGTTTACAATCATCCATGTGAAAGTGACGAAGAAGGTCAAAGGTATACTTAGACTGGGAAATAAAAATTCCTTCATTGGTTTGCAAAACTTGGAGTCCAAGGAAATAGTGCAAAAAGCCTAAGTCTGTCATTTCAAATTTATTCTTAAGGATGGTTTTCACATGGTTTAAAAGTTTTGAGTCACTACCAGTAAGGATAAGGTCATCAACATAAAGGACAAGGATTATGAGATGGCTTCCTACTTTCTTGGTATAGACATTAGGATCAAAATGACAAATAGAGAATCCAGTGGCAATAAGAAAGCTGTCCATTTTGGCATACCAAGCTCGAGGAGCTTGCTTGAGACCATAAAGAGATTTCTTGAGGCGAAAAACAAGGCTAGAGGAATTCTGGACATAGCCAGGAGGTTGTTCCATGTAGATTTATTCTTGCAAATATCTGTGCAAGAAGGCAGATTTAACATCCATCTGATGGACCTCCCATTTATGTGAGGCAGCAAGGGAAAGAACAAGGCAGATGGAATTCATTTTGGCTACAGGGGCAAAGGTTTCATTATAGCCAATTCCTTCAACTTGGGAAAATCCTTTGGCAACTAACCTAGCCTTGTGTCTTTCAACATTTCCATCCGATGCATACTTAGTTCTGTAGACCCATTTGCATCTAACAAGTTTTCTTCCTTTTGGAAGAGGTACAAGATCCCAAGTATCGTTTTCCATTAAAGAACGATACTCTTCATTCATTGTTGTATCCAAACCTTGATGACCTGAAGCTTCTGCAAATGTCTCTGGATCATGAGTTTTTGAAGCTTGAGCCAAAAGAGAAGAGGCTCACTGGAACTGTGAACGTGTTCGACACTGATCTAAAGGATCATTGACAAGATCACCAATTGCTTCTTGTGTTGAACGGACCCATTTAGGAAGCGGTGGAGCTAGTGTTGGTTCAGGTTCAAAGGAATCATCTGGAGGAGGGTGAGCAGAAGGAGGTGGATTGTCATCCTCATTGTCATCATATGAAGAAGAAACCAGATCAGAAGAAGGAACAAATGCTGAAGATGGCTCGCAGGTCGAAGAAGACATGACCGCCGAATTAGGTTTGCATGCCAAAGAAGGAACAAACGTTGAATTAGGCTCGTAGGCCAAGATATTTTCATCAAATTTAACATCTCTTCTAATAATAATTTCATTACAATGTGATTGAAGAAGTATGTAACCTTTGACATCTTCAGAATAACCAACAAATATACACTTCTCACTTTTAGGTTGCAATGCTTTCCTTNTGTAACCTTTGACATCTTCAGAATAACCAACAAATATACACTTCTCACTTTTAGGTTGCAATGCTTTCCTTTTCTCATCAGGAATGTGAGCCCATGCTATACTGCCAAATACACAGAAGTGACTTACATCTGGCTTAATTTTAGTCCAAGCTTCTTCTAGTGTTATATTTTTAAGATCCTTTGTGGGAGTGTGATTTACTATGTAATTTTCATAGTTGATCCCTTAGATTGGATCATACAATTAGCCATTTCTCTTAATGTGTTGTTCTTTCTTTCAACAACACCATTTTGTTGTGGTGTATATGGCACAGTGTGCTGCATTTGGATGCCTTGTGTAGTGCAGTAACTTGTAAAATTATTGTTCACATATTCGCCTCCATTATCTGTTCTTAACTTTTGAATTTGATGTCCAAATTTTTTTTCTACAAGGGATTTGTAGGCCAAAAACTTGTCAAAAACTTCACTCTTAAGTTTTAAGAAGTAAACCCAACTGTGTCTAGAAAAATCATCAATGAAAGTTAAGAAATACTTGCAGCCAGAAAAGGAAGGAGAAGAAAGTGGACCACACAAATCACTGTGAACAAGCTGCAAAGGTTCTGAGGCGTGTCAAGAGGCACGTTTGTCAAATGTAATGAACCCCCTCGTTACGACGACATCCTCTTATAACAAGTGATTTTTTTTTTTTTGTGTGTGCATGTGTACAAGGTAACAAGAAATTACACTCTGCATCGCCACTTGACGACGAATCATGATGCAAGTAACTATGATATCAACATAAAGGTCTAAGATGCACATCAACATCTGTGAGTAATGAACAACAATCGATGATAAATAAATAGGACTGACTACCCGCCCGTCCTACCCTGCAATGGTCAGGACCTCCAAGACACATAATCAACGCTCAAGCCTAGGTTCCCATCGATTTTAACCATTTAAGGTCTCAGGGCTGGCGACTATTCCGAGGAACATGGAGGTGTCTACATCCCGCCCGACACCATCAATACCCAACTAAAATGATAAATCTACTAACATCAATGATTAGCTAAGATTCGTTCTATCAACCACATTCCAATTAACCAAGGGTGGGAGAGTACTTCTTACTGTTAACCATCATACATTATCTTTAATTACCTACGCAGTAATAATATAGCTCTAAATCAATCCATCATCATCAATATTTATTGGCGCATTAAAACATTCATTCTATCTACATGGTGCAAGGGTTGTTAGTCCAATAATGATTGATAATCTATAATGCAAGAATATATTGGGATCCATCATTCATTAACACATAAATTTCTATTGTGCACCAGTCTAAAATCTAAACTCCAATTATGACGAGAAGTATAATTGCACAATAGTACGATAATCATCATTCATCCATCTAGATTATGGGGATACAAGCACATTACTTAACCACAAGGTAATCACACATCTGACCGCCTGCAATGTTAACAAAGAACCCAAAATTTGATCCCAAATTTTTGTTTCAAGAACAATGACTAGCTAAGGGTTTTACTTACATCGAACCTTAACATTTAATTTAAAGTTACGCAGTATTCTAAGATCAATTGTACTCAATCATTAATTATAAATAAAAAGATTAGCTATGATTTATCATTAGGCACAATGACTTTAATCTTTAATTATACTACCATGAATAAAGCAACATCCTATTTCATTAACTCAATTCAATTTTTACCAAGACTAAAGAATGGTTATAAATTGTCAATTAAAGCGACATTAACCTTTAATTTATAATTAAGGCAATGTCCTATAATCAATTATCTCACTCATTGTTTAAAAAGGTTAGTCATGATTTATCAAGTGAGGAAGGGATTTATCATCAACCAAAATTTAGAATGCCTTAATAATGCAACCGACTATTTTCCTTAATTCGTTAATTAATTTTATTCACATGCTGAATAGTTGCAAATCATCATTAAGTAAAAATTAACAATAGTCCCGAAATTATAATTCAATAATGAACTAAATCTTCTAATCTCCTTTACTCATTCATTAAATAAAATCAAAATTGAATAGCTATAATTTATCATTTCAAGTTAAATTGAATCAATAACTCGAGGACTAAACTATAATTCAAAAATTTGTGATTAATTCAGCTAATTAATTAACAACTAAACTAAAGAACTAAACTAAACTTAATAATTCAAAAGGCAGTAACTAACTGGTGCACGACCCAACTATGATATATCCATAACAGAAGCAATATTCAAATCCTTTTTAGCAAGCAGTTAAAAGTTACATTAATATCTCGCTATGAGTAGAGCAAGCCTGAAAATCTTAAGGTGGTGAAAGGATAAAAGAGAACAGGGCAGCATGATATCTATCACGCCACAGTCAGAGGTACAAGAATTAGTTCAAGGCTGTATCCGGGCAGGCTCAGCATTGTCCAACATAATTATCCTACCAGCGATAACCACGACATCTAGTCAGTCAATTAAATAAGGGGTTGTTGTCCGCAGTCCTGCAGTTATGGCCGAAGGTGGGTGGCAGGTCAAGGGAGTTTTGTATAAGGAAAAGGAGAAGACACTATGCAGCTGGAAGGAACCATTTTCTCTCTGTTCAACGCATCTACTGACAGTCATGGCCAGAGATCATAGGGGGCGGGCAGAAACATTCAAATAAAAAAGCCAAAACGAAAATTTCGGATACAATCAAATCGCAATGCCAGAAACCTTCATTCGAAATGCCAGAACGAAAATTACGGATGCAATCAAATTGCAATGCCAGAAAACTTCATTCGAAGTGCTAGAACGAAATTACATATGCAACAACCGAAGACGCCAGAAACGTTCAAGTACAGAAATAATATTACGAAGGGTTAAGGAGCAAGAATGAGCTAAAAAAACGGGTAAAAGCTATTGCAGACTGTGTTAGAATTAATAGTGAGCATTGTAACGAAGATCATCATTTCAACATAAAAATTCAATGAGAAACCAATAAGAACCATTCGCCCTCAATAAAATTGACCCTATGATAACGAATTGTCAGGTATCAACAGAAGTGAAAAGAGAAAGATACGTTGATGACAGAAATGGTAAGGGCACAACTTGGATAGTGACATGGAGAATTAAATGGCTGGGGATTGTAAGGTACGCCCCACCTCCAATTTCGCTGAGAATTTTTTTTTTCTTTTTCACAATCCACGCTGAGATAAATGACCCAATACATAAAACAAATTTAACCATCAATCGCTGAGATGAACCACACATGCAGAGAAATTTTGGACAATCGAACACTGAGGTAAACAACATAACGCAGAAGGAATTGCAGAGTTCAAGGGTGCAAAT
Organism: Picea engelmannii; assembly: GCA_009831015.1. NCBI lineage: Eukaryota > Viridiplantae > Streptophyta > Pinopsida > Pinales > Pinaceae > Picea > Picea engelmannii. Next base: position 502,541 of record ML794389.1, read on the forward strand.
CCGCGGGGTATCCTCCAATGAGTTAAACACAAAGATTGCAGAAACAAAAACACAACAGAACACATGATAAAATGTGTTTGCAGCGCAAGGGTATCCTCCTCAATTTCGCCAGGAATTAAAAAAATAACAAAAACATAGTAATTATGTGAATGACAATTGGGGAGTATCCTCCCTCAATCGCCAGGAATTACACACCATGCGCAAGGAATTATTATCCCAACACAAGGACTACAACCAAAACCTAACAATTAACTCCACCAGATTGCTAGGAATTATAACGCAAAATGCAGAGACGGGTAACCATAAAAATGAAAAGATTGGAGAGGTTGAAAAACTCATGGGTATCCTTCCCCAGATCGCAGAGAAACAACACAATTGCAGAGAAAAGTGGGCGAGATCCGTGTGGGTTCAATAATCAAATAAGAAACAAAGACATAAGAGCCTTGCCATGAATTAAATTTCAAGGTCATAGAATGCAGACAAGAAGGAATACGCAGAAAGGTCCAGCGAGATATAAACATGGAAGAAAATGAGATAACACTAGGTGTAAACATGTCGACAGCATTACAAACAATAATCAGATACAAGCCTACTGCCCACTGCATTCTACTCTACAAATAGAAGAGCATACCGTTGCCTTATAGCCTATTTCGAAGGACGTCCGCGCGCTCCGTGCCGCTCTTGCTCTGTGCCGCTCCTGCTTGCCGACCGTTGAGTCCTCACCGGTACCACCCAGCCAATTGCTAGGGGTACTCTACTTCCCCCTTAGCCCCCCAAGCCGCAAAGGGGCCACACACTATCCCGATGGTATGTCTTGCTTCCCAGCTCGCCTCGCAAGGCCGAGCTACCACTCCTATCCGAGCTGAGAAAATCCCAACTCCCCACAAGTAATCAGTCAAGTCACAATCCGGCAGCATAACGTTACGCTAACAGTCGATCCCTTTCTTCCTCATCTCCCTTTTATTTTATAGAGTTTTGAGACCCACCAACTTTCCTAATTCACATTTTAAATTAAGTTTCAATTAAATATTCTAAATATTCTCCATCGCACAAGTGTCGTCCATCCCCCTCTTTTCTCCAATAAATATTTTCTTTAAATTTATTAATTGTCTCAAATCCCTCACCCACCTAGAGTCGCTCCTAAATTTAATCCTAGGTGTTCCTAGATCATCTTACATGTTTTAAATACTTTCCTAAAAAAAAGATGTTACTAAATTAGCTCAGATTAGCAGGTTCTTAATTGCAGATTCCTTACTATGTTGACCTTCTTTTTTGCCATAAGTTCCCATCTTTCCTTTATTAAGTTTCCTAATTCTTATTATTCCCTTCTTTCCCCTTTTTATTAAAGCCCAAAATGGCAGTTGTGTTATTAAATCTTTCCCTTTTATTATTAATTTAATATCTTTGTACTTCCACAAGTTAATGAATAATTTCTTCTTTGAAAT
>ML794389.1:505301-520375 GCA_009831015.1 Picea engelmannii
GCAACAAAAACTGATGAAAAAGATGATGACCCAAAGTTGTCAAACTTGTACAACCTGGTAATATCATCAACAATTCTAGTTGCAAGAACATGCTTAGGATATTTTAGATCCTTGATTACAACTTGGTGAGGTGAAAACTCTACTGTTTTACCTTCACTTGAATGAGTGATTTTATAGACTGATAGAAGGTTACAAGAAAGACTTGGAACACATAATACATCATTGAAATGACCATTATCTACTTGAACTGTTCCAGATCCTACAACACTAAGAGATCTATCATCACCAACAAATATTTTCTTGGTGTTACATTCATTTAGAGTAGAAAATATGGTTTTATCCTTAGCCATATGATAAGATGCTCTTGAATAAATAAGCCACTCATAAGAAGAAGTAGAAGTTGTGTTGAAGGAGAAACTAGAAGCGGAAAGTGCATGTCCATGAGAGGAAGAAGAAGAAGTAGAATCAATATTGATGTTGTGCTTCTTCATTGTTGCTTCTAAAGTTGCCATCTTCTTGAAACATTTAGACTCATCATGACCATCTTCATGACAAAATTTGCAATGTCTGTCAGTCTTCTTATTTTTATATTTTTCTCCTTTGTTAAATGAAGTTGTCTAAGAGGGTTTGGGACCCTTATGTTCCTTGTTGTTGTAGCGAGGATGTTTCTTCTTGGGATACTTGGGTTTATATTTCTGCTGGGCAACTAAGGCTTTGTTGGAGGTACCTGCATTATTGATCACTCCAAGTTGTACAAGTTTATCTTCCTCTCTAATCAAAGTAGCACAAAAGGACTCAAGAGTGGGTTTTTCATAAGATTTCCCTAGAGCCTCTTTCATGGAATAAAAGGTAGATACAAACACAAAATATGAACTACCTAGCTTAGAAATAATAAGATAGATGCAATGCTCTTCCTCCATTTTTATCTTACATTCTTCACATAATATTCTGAGTGTTTTAAACCTAGATAGATAGTCTCTAAGGCAAGAAAAATCACTTGGACTCAAGGTCAGTACTTGCTTTTCTAACTGTTGTGCTCGAATAATATTGAGTTTACCAAACACAGATTAAATCTTTTCCCAAGCTTCTTCGAGGTCATCAATTTCTTGAAGGTGGTACTTTAAATCAGGAGAGATGGACATTCCTATTAGTCCACGTGCTTCATCACTCCTATTAGCCCATTTGGCTTTCTTATCATCATCATTGGGTTCTTTTTCCTTTCCCAAGGTAATCTGGTACAAGCCTTTACTTCTTAATAAATCTTCCATATGAGATTTCCATTGGAAGTAGTTGATGTTGGTAAGAAAAACATTACTTGTATAATCCATATTAAATATGTAGATAATATGGATTTAAAAACTAAAACCGATGATATGGATGGAAAGAGCTTGAAAAGTTATGCGGTTTAAAAAAAAAACAGCACTGAAAACAGACTTCAGATGTGAGAGTTATGCCCTTTCAAAAAAAAAGGCATAAACGATAACCAAATGACCACGTGATAGTGTAAGTTGTTGGATTACTGAGAGGGGGGGTGAATCAGTAATAGTGCAATTGTAATTATTTTTCTTCAAATTAATCCAAGTGTTATATCAATGTAGTATTATTATCCAATAATGAGAAATAAAAAATGAACAATCACACACATACACAGTACACCAATGTTTTACATGGAAACCCAAATCGAGAGAAAACCACTAAATGTTTTTTCTTATATGTCTTGAAGAATTATATTCATTGGAAGTACCAAATTCCTTTGTTTTCTAGTTGCAACTGGAAGGAGGCTTCAACCCCCTAGTTTCTCAGGCTACAACTTGAGGGAAGCTCCAACTCCCCAATTCTCTGGCTACAACCAGAAGGAGGCTACAACCCCCTATGTTCTCTGGCTACAACTAGAAGGTGGCTACAACCACATATCCTTGCCCCATCCAACTGCCCTGAAGTATAAGTAGAATGATGGAACCACTATTAATCTGTCACTGTGAGATATATTTTCATACAATTGTATCAACCTGTACCACTGACTTGTATCCAATATGTACAACTGCCCTGTAATCATTTTGTACCTAAACTGAACATGTATCTACAAACATACAACAGGTACACGACCTATAGTGTTGCAACCCACGTATGTATGCGCCCTATTTTTTATGCAACCCATGTATGTATGATACCAAACTGTTATGCAGCCTGGGTATGCCTTCTGAAAACTAGGGTTTCCTTTTCTTGAAAAACTTCTGACATTTTGTAACTTCTTTCACATAGATCTGTAACTTGTCACTGTATCCAGACTGTAACTATACCCTGTGCATGCATCCTCATATATAACCTTTACTCAAGGCAAGTATGTCTCTCTCTAGTCATGTTTCATATAGGTATGTGTAATCATGAACAAGTATAATATACCTCACATGATCTTGGTCATAAACCCCTTTTTGATATTCAGTCTCTCAATACATCAACTACTACACAAATACAAGATCTCAACCATGTACCATAAAAACCCTTAGCCATATGCCAAGAAATACAAGATGTGCCTCACAAGAAGTATCAATGATGAATATACCAACATTGTATTTCTGTATATCTGACTTATGCAGAAGATCCTATGAAGCCACTAGTCTCTCTAGGGAGAATCCTCAAATCTCCATTTCCATTCCTCATGCATACATCAAAATAAAACTATTCATAGAAATAAAACATACCTTTTGAACCAATGGATGGATCTGATGTATCTGAGAACTTTAGACTTTCCTGGGAGCTTGATCTCAAAATCTAGAATCTCTGCATCTTCATGTTCTCAAGTTTCCATGGATTTACCAACATGTACTCACCTTGTACACAACCAACCCATGTACGTATGCTCCCTATACACAGACAACCCGCGTATTGTATGCACCCTATACACAGACAACCCGCGTACTGTACGCACCCTATACACAGACAACCCACATACGCCTAAGAAACTAGTTTTTTCTGTAAATCCGAGAATTTTGTCATTAACCCTTCGTGCTACCGCAGACGTTCGCCACTTTAGATGTATCCACAAGTATTTACAAGAAGCTTTACACAAGAAAATAGATATACAATATTTACAAGTGTGTGTATAATTGCCTCTTATTTATATCTTCATGTTTCCTTACACTTTCCTTATTTTAGGGATTCTTCATTTAAAATAATTTCTTTTGCAAAGCACTTTGACCCTTGGGGGCTTCTATAAGACTTATGAGGGTTTCTCCAACTTCGTATGGTCATAACTCTCTAACCATGAGGAGTTATGTGACATTCCACATACCACTAGAAATGGCATGACAAGCACTATCCATCTAGGATAGTTTCACTGAAAAATTCACTGTCCTTCATCTCATTATTCCACAATTAAGCATGGGTTCTCTCACTCCGCAAAGCGTCTTCCCATGAGGGATTTCACCATAAGGGGACCACTTTGGATTTCATCCATATTTACTTCTTATCAACCATGACAAGACTATAATGAGTCATCTTCACATCAAACAATCTTAAGTCCATTACCTAAACCTTTTTTTTATGGGGCTTTCTTCAAGGGTTGACATCAATGACAACCAACCTTAATCAACAATCTCCCCCTTTGGCATTGATGGCAACACTCTGATGCAATACTGAAATCATATCACTCATGCTCCCCTTGGAACCATGCCTTTGTCATTTGCATCTGATAAATATTCTTCCCTTGGAAACATGCCTCTATCCTCTGCATCTGATAAATCTGCTCCCCCTAGAACCATGCCTCTGTCCTATGCATCTGATAAATCTCCCCCCCTTTGTCATCAATGGAAAAGGTATATTTCCATCTGGGGATGGTACCCCTGACTAAACTGTCCTCTTATGGTGCTTCCTCGTGTACATCTAAGACATATAAGATAAGCATTCAAAAAGAATTCATTTTGGAGTGGAAATGACTCCAAGTCTTTGGCGAAGATATTCAAAGGCTTCCCGTGGAAGTGGTTTTGTAAAGATGTCTGCCACTTATTCTTTTGTGCCCACACACTCAAATCTGATGTTATTTTTTGCAACCTGCTCTCATATAAAGTGATACTTGATTGGAATGTGCTTCGTCTTGGAGTGCATCACCGGGTTCTTCGAGATACTGATGACGCTTGTATTATCACAATAGATTGGAATGGGCTCATCATATTCAACCTGTATATCTGTCAGAGTTAGTTTCATCCAAAGTACCTATGTACAACATGATGTTGCTGCAATATACTCTGATTCGATTGTAGATAAAGATATTGATGATTGTTTCTTGCTTATCCATGATACTAAACACTCACCCAAGTAGAACGCTGCTCCATTGGTGCTTTGTCAGTCATCAATACAACCTGCCCAATCTGCATATGTGTAGGCAATTAGTGATAGATCCTTTCCTTTTGAATACCATAATCCAAACTCTTATGTTCCTTTGAGATATCTGAAAATCCTCTTCACTGCTAATACATGTGATTCCTTTGGTTCTACTTGAAATCGTGCCACTTTCCCAACTTCCTGCAGTACATCTGGTCTGGATGTTGTCACATATAGTAGGCTGCCAATCATTGACCTGTATTTCCTCTGATCTGTAGACTTCGAATCATCATCTTTGCTCAACTTGCAACTGGTTTGCATGGGCGTGATAATTGATTTTCAATCTTCCATTCCGAACCTCTTCATCATTTCTCTGATATACTTGGTTTGAGAAATAAAAATCCCTTGATTTCTTTGATGTATCTAAAGTCCTAGAAAGAAGGATAGTTCTCCAAGTAATGACATTTCAAATTCAATTTTCATATCTTTTGTAAATTTCTGGCTTAACCTGTCATCATCACTACCAAAACTAATATCATCAACATAAACTTCAATGAATAAAATATTACCTTGACTTACCTTGATGTAGAGGTTGTTGTCTGCACTTCTTTTTTTGAACCCTACTTGTTGCAGATACTTATTCAGTCTAGAGTTCCATGCTCTAGGAGCCTATTTTAGAACATACAGGGTCTTTTTTAATTTACACACATAATCTTTGTTCTCTGACAACTGAAATCCTTCTAGTTGTTCAATGTAGACTTCTTCTTCAAGTTCCCCATTTAGAAAAGATGATTTTATGTCCATATAATATACTTTAACATTTTTGGAGCATGCATAAGTTAAAAGAAAAAAGATTGCTTCCATTTTGGCAACTAGGGAAAATGTCTCTTCAAAGTCTATTCCTTCAATCTGAGCTTATCTTTTACATACCAATCTAGATTTGTTCCTTGTAACTTGTCCATCTTCATTCAATTTATTTCTAAAATCCCATTTTGTGCCGATCACATTCTTATTCTTTGGTCTTGGAACCAATTCCCAAGTGTCATTTTTGTCTATTTGATCCAATTCTTCATCCATGGCCTTATTCCAAAATTCATCCTTGTTGGCTTCTTCAAAATAGTTTGGTTCAATTGTAGATAAGAGTGCTAGGTTTGGTGAACGGATTTTTCTTCTAGTCTCAACTCCTACATCTTTGTTTATGATAATCTAATCTGAAGGATGATTCTTCTATACTCGTTTATTGGGTGCCTTTGGAGAAACTTGTTGAACTTTCTCTTCTTCTTCTGTTGGATTCTCTTCATCTTCCTCTTCTACTTCTTTTTCATCTTCTGCTTCTTCTTCTAAGGGTTGTTTCATTGATTCATTTTCTTCCTTTGATTCTAGTCTACCTGTTTCATCAATTGTTACGTTGATGCTTTCCACAACTTTGTTCAATTTTAGATTGTAACACTTGTATGCTTTCCTTGTACTTGAGTAGCCAACAAGTACTCCTTTGTCCACGTGAGAGTCAAAATTTTCCATTCTGCCATCTTCTCTTTTGATATAGCATTTGCTTCCAAAAACTCAGAAGTGCTTTACATTTTCTAGTCTTCCTTTTCATAGTTCGTATAGATTTTTGTCAGTGTTGTTTCTGAGCATTACTTTGTTTTGAATGTGAATTGTTGTATGCACTGCCTGTGTCCAAAAAATTTCTGTCAATTTTGAATCCATTAGCATTGTTCAAGCCATTTCTTGTACTGTCATGTTTTTTCTTTCTACAACTCCATTCTGTTGAGGTGTCCTAGCAACGAAGAATTGCCTTTTTATTCCATGATTGTTGTAGTAGTCCATAAATTTCTTTGAGATGAACTCTCCTCCATTATCAGATCTCAAGCATTTGATTTTTGAATCCATTTAATTTTGAACCATTTCCTTGTAGATATTGAAGTTTTCAAAAGATTCTGACTTATTCTTGAGAAAGCAAACTACAGTCATTCTTGTATAATCATCAACTAATAACATAAAGTATTTCTCACCTTTTAATCCATTTGTTTTAGTTGGTCAAACTAGATCAATATGCACAATTTCCAGTGGTCTTGTTGTTGAATGTTCCTTTGATTTGAACCCAGTCTTTGTTTCCTTTCCTTGTTGACAATGCTTGCATAAATTGTTGGTTGTTTTCGTGATCTGGGGCATTTCTTTGACTGCTTCTCTTTTGCTAACTTTGACAAGGTTATCAAAATGTATGTGACCCATTCTTCCATGCCATAGTCAACTTTAATCTTCCTTTCCTAGACAACATTTTTCATTTCCAATTTCACTTAACACATATATGTTGCTTGAAGTTCTTACAGCTGTAGCGACCAATTTCCCTGAACCTTCTTTTTTTATTTCACACTTTTGTGAATCGAAAGTAACTTTATGCTTTGGTCACACATTTGACTCACACTTAGAAGATTATGTTTCATATCTTCTACTAGTATAATGTTTTATGCCTTTTCATTCTTTTTCCCAATTCAGACTATTCCTTTTCCAATAATTTTGGTTGAATCATCATTTCCGAAGGAGACTTATCCATCCCTTTCCTTTCGTAATGTAAGAAACTTGTCTCTATCACTTGTCATGTGTTTTGAACACCCACTATCAACATACCAACCACGTTTCTTCTGCTTATCTTGTAGAGCGAGTGTGCATTCTTCATTGCTATACTCATCTTGCTTTCGTATCCATGTCCTTTTCTATTGTTCTTGTTTGTGACTGTTGCTGTTCTGTTGAGGTTATTTAGGAGGGATTGTCATTCTCCACTCTTTGGCCACATGTCCAAAATTGTTACATTTGTAACATTCCACTTTATTGCTCAAGGATTCAAACCTGTTGTAATTTCTTCTTTGTGTTTCACTAGGCCTTCTTGAATAACCTCTTTGAGTACAACTCTCAAAGTTGTTGTTGTTCCTGTTGTTAGCTCTACAATTCACAACTTTATGTCCAAAATTATTACATGCATAACATAAACCAAAAAATATAGTTTGATACCTGGGCATTGAGGATATTCTAAAAGGAGGTGCTCTTGTGAATCCTTCTTCTTTTTTAGGCATATCTGTCATTTGTTGATTCTGAAATATGAATCTTCTCGGTGGAGGAGTGTCCCTGTAATCTTATTTGTATATCTTCCTATCCCCTTTGATTGTTTCTGCATAGCTTTTTGGATAGGTTTCTTGCTCTGTTGTTTTGGAGCTTGATCCCTTTTCTGTCTGATTGTATCCAAGTCTAGTCTTGTCCAAATGGGATTTTTGACTACTGATAATGTCATCCAAAACTTTTGAGCTATTCTACATATTTTTTTTTTGAACATCCTTTCTTAATGTGACAATCTCTGCTTCCAAGTTTCCGATGATCCTGTCCTTTTCTTCTAGTTGTTCTTTGAGTGCTTCTTCAATTCTTTTATATTCTTCTATTTGAATTTTCAATTTTGTGATCATTTGTTCTAGTTCTTGAGTGTCTTTTTTCTTGTCTAGTTCTGCTTGTAGTTTCTTGCTCTTCCTCTTTTCTCTTCTGTTAACTTCTATGACAAACATTAATTCTTCTTGAAAGTCAACTTCTACCTCTTCAATTTCTTCTTTGGCTTCTTCATATTCTTGTTCGAAGTCTTCTTTTTCAGAGTCTTTTATTGCCATGAATAGAACTCTTCTTGTCCCACTGTCACTGACTTCATCTTCATCTGATGATGAGATGTCTTCTTTGGTGCATAAAATTTTCTTGAAAACTTTATTTCTAGTTCTTTTTCCTTTATATGTCTGTTTTCCTTTTGAGTAACCTTCATTATTTCTCTTTTTCTTATGAGGACATTTGTTAGCAAAATGACCAATACCATCACAATTAAAACAAATTAAATGAAGCTTACCTCTATACCTATCTTCGGTTCCCTTGTTCAGTCTTTTGACGAAGTTGGCCACTTCTTTATCATCTTCCGAGACGTCATTGTTCCTGCTATATTCTTCTTGTTTATTTTTCTTTTGCTTTGATCTTTTGGATTCTTTGAAGGCTACTTCTTTTACATCTGGATTTTCCTGTTCAGATCTCATTTCATATATTGTGAAGATTCCATGCAGTTCATCCATTCTTATTGAGTTTCGATCCGATCTTTCTTCTAGTGCTGATATCTTAGGGTTAAATCTCATAGGAAGAGATCTTAGTACATTTTGAACAATTACAGATTCTTTGATTTCTTCTCCCAATCCTATGAGTGCATTCACTGTTTCATCGACTCGAAAGAAGTAGGATACAATATTCTCATATTCCTTCATTTTTAGTTGTTTGAACTGACCTCTGTAAGTTTGAAGCTTTGTTTCTTTGACTTTTGTATCTCATTCACAAATATTTCGAAGCTTGTCCCAAATCTCTTTAGCAGATTTACAATGTGCAACTTTGGTGAATACTGTATCACTGAGACCATTCAAAAGTGCATTTATGGCTTTGAAATTATTCTCACCGAGTTTCACTGCTTTGTCATTTGTTGGTGGAACTATTGGTTCTTTGTATCCATCTACAATTGATTACCGAACTTGAAATCCATGTGCTTGCATATATGTCTTCATCCTTATGCTCCAAAAAACATACTTCTGTCCATCAAACTATGGTATTCCATTTTTGTACAAGCTAGTACTCTCCATGATCTACCTTTTAGTGGTTAAACTAATTTCTAAAGGAACCTGCTCTGATACCAATTCCTAGATTACTGAGAGAGGGGGTGAATCAATAATAGTGCAATTGTAATTCTTTTTCTCCAAATTAATCCAAGTGTTATATCAATGTAGTATTATTATCCAATAATGAACAATAAGAAATGAACAATCACACGCATACACAATACACCAGTCTTTTACGTGGAAACCCAAATCGGGATAAAACCACTGAATGCTTTTTCTTATATGTCTTGAAGAATTACATTCATTGAAAGCACCAACTTCCTTTGTTTTCCAGCTGCAATTGGAAAGAGGCTTCAACCCCCTAGTTTCTCAGGCTACAACCTAAGGGAAGCTCCAACTTCCCAATTCTTTGGCTACAACCAAAAGGAGGCTACAACCCCCTATGTTCTCCGGCTACAACCGGAAGGTGGCTATAACCACATGTCCTTGCCCCGTCCAACCTCCCTAAAGTATAAGTAGAATGATGGAACCACTGTCAATCTGTCACTGTGAGATATATTTTCATACAACGGTATCAACCTATACCACTGACATGTATCCAATCCGTACAATTACCCTGTAATCAATCTGTACCTGAACTGAACATGTATCTACAAACATACAACAGGTACGCAACCTGTAGTGCTGTAACCCGTGTATGTACGTGCCCTATATGTTATGCAACACACTTATGTACACTACCAAACTGTTGTGCAACCTGTGTATGCCTTCTGAAAACTAGGGTTTCCTTTTCTTGAAAAACTTCTGACCTTCTGTAACTTATTTCACATAGATCTGTAACTTGTCACTGTATCTAGACTGTAGCTATACCCTTTGCATGCATCCTCATATATAACCTTTACTTAAGGAAAGTATGTCTCTCTCTATTCATGTGTCATATAGGTATGTGTAATCATGAACAAGTATAATATCCCTCACATGATCTTGGTCATCAACCCCTTTTTGATATTCAGTCTCTCAATACATCAACTACTACACAAATAAAAGCTCTCAACCATGTACCATAAAAACCCTTATCCATATGCCAAGAAATACAAGATGTGCCTCACATGACGTATCAATGATGAATATACCACCACTGTATTTATGTAGATCTGACTTATGCAGAAGATCCCATGAAGCCACTACTCTCTTTAGGGAGAATCCTCAAATCTCCATTGCCATTCCTCATGCATAAATCAAAATCCAACTATTCACAAAAATAAGACATACCTTTTGAACCAAGGGATGAATCTGATGTATCTGAGCACTTTAGACCTTCCTAGGAGCTTGATCTTAGAATATATAATCTCTTCATCTTCATGTTCTCAAGTTTCCATGGCTTTACCAACATGTACTCACCCTGTACACAACGAGCCCGCATACATACGTTCCCTATACACAGCCATCCTGCATACTGTACGCACCCTATACACAGACAACCCACGTACTATAAGCACCCTATACACAAACAACCCACGTATGCCTCAGAAAATAGGGTTTTCTATAAATTCAAGAATTTCACTGTCAACCCTTCGTGCTACCTCAGACGTTCGCCACTTCAGATGTATCCACAAGTATTTACAAGAAGCTTTACACAAGAAAATAGATATGAAATATGTACAAGTGTGTGTATAATGAGTGAGATTTGCCTCTTATTTATATCTTCATGCAGCCTTCAACTTTCCTTATTTTAGGGTTTCTTCATTTAGAATAATTTCTTTTGCAAATCACTTTGACCCTTAGGGGCTTCTATAAGACTTATGAAGGGTTCTCCAACTTCGTATGGTCATACTCTCTAATTGTGAAGATTTGTGTGACATTCCACATACCACCAGAAATGGCATGACAAGCACTATCCATCTAGGATAGTTTCATTGACAAATTCATTGTCCTTCATCTCATTATTCCACAATTAAGCATGGGTTCTCTCACTCTGCAAAGCATCTTCCCATGAGGGATTTCACCATAAGGGGGCCACTTTGGATTTGATCCATATTTACTTCTTATCAAGCATGACAATACAATAATGAGTCATATTTACATCAAACAATCTTGGGTCCATTATCCAAACGTTTGTGTGGTAACTAAATGACCAGGTGATAGTGTAAGTTGCTTTATGTAGTGACCCACTTTTATAAAGATAAGTGACGATCACTTTTACAATGAAGTTACTTTATAACAGAAAATATGCATGCAAAATAAATAAATCTAAAATAAAATATTAAAGCTACTTATAGTGATTCATTTTTATACTTGAAGTGAAATACACTTTACAATTTTAGCATGAACTTTTTCAAAAAAAGGTAACAAAAAAGAGACTTGAACTCAAGACCTCTTACTTAATAAGGCAAATTTTAACCAAATGATCTAGCAAAACATATTGTAATGTTTAGAAGGAGGATTGTTTTTTTTGTTGTTGAAGACGACCTTGGAGAGCGTGCTAAGAAAAAACTATTTTCACACAAGAAAAAAATTTCTCTTCTCGATGACAACAAGGGTTAGATCTTGGTTAGCTTACCTGGAAGATGCACCTTTTCCTACATGTTTATGATTTTCCGAGATTGCACAGGATGCAGGGAAAAGAGCATACATAGATCTAAAAGAGTGGCAGCCTAGAAACAAATAATATCAAACCAAAATAAAACTTTGCAAAAACTTAAAAAATGTGTATTCAGGCTTTATACCCCCGGATCTGACTATAATGGCCGTATATTGGGAAAACATAAACCTTTTTGAGTGAAACGAAAAGTGTTCCTAACTGAAATGAGTGATCCGTAAGAAATGGAATAGTCCTCTCAGCCCATAAATGTACATAAATGATAGCAAATGGAGATGAGGCAACTCGTCTTCATGGTCTCAATCTACAACAGGAGCAGGTCTTCAAACAAGTTTTGACACCATGTTCGACAACACAGGTATTCCAACAGAGGACAAACACCTTCAGTAACCACTCACATAACCAGATCAAATATCAAGAAACCGATGTTTTCACGTGGTAAAACCCTACAGGGAAACATCCACCACCCCAGCCAACGCGACCACTTGGAGCAGTTTATTAATGAAAAAGAAAAAGATTACAGAGAGATTTTACAAGAGATTTTCTTACAATCGATCATCGAAAAATGACCCTCCATGCTCTTTAAATAGAGATCATGGACCAATCAAGTGTTAATCCATAGATCAATGGCTGTTAAGATCGAGTAGAGTATGAACTATCTGATCACTCTATGTTGGGAACATATCGTGACCATCAGATTTCCTAACTACAAATGCATACTAATGCATACTAAAGAAACACACTAAGAAACACACTTTTACCTAATGAAACATTAGACCAAGTATATATTAACTAACTCCTAAGTGTCTAAATATCCTAACAATGTTGAAGATCATTCAAAGGTACTTCACATGTGAGGGGAGGTTCAATACACTATACCAGTACCATATAAGGATTCTGTTGCATTTTCCTGGCAAAGATGAAATAAACATTCCCTTCTATTTGTTGAGAAGCATAGGAAAAATGTCAGATAAATTTCAATCCAAATCAAAGGATGTAGATACTAGCATTTTTCATTCTGGGTTGATTAGAATGCTGGTTTCTGAAGAGCTGAGAAATAGGAACATCTCATGGGAACACTTCATTGCTTCTATTCACATAAAATTGGACATAGTAGCTACTCCTCAGTCACAGATAGCAAGCCCTTTTCCATCCACCAGAACAACTCCAACAGGAGCCAGCAAGAAAAGAAAGACTAAGGCCCCTATTCAAGATCAAGAATCCATTAAGGAAATTGATGAAACAAAGAGGGAGGCCTACCATTCTCCACTGAGAGACCTTTCACCCCCTCCTACACCAGAATTAGAAGAGGTCCCTTCCTCTACTAAATCCACAACCAAGAAAGGAAGGAAACTACACTTCTCTTCATCTCCTTCAACAGCTAGCACCAAGGTCAGAAATCCTTTCACAAGGTCATCAACTCTCAAAGGGGTTGTTGAAGAACAGGTCCTACCAAAGGTTTCCATTCTAAAGAAGAAGAGAGATAAGGGCAAAGGAATTGAGAAGATCGTTGAGATAGAAGGGGTAATCCCTGTGCAGCAGGAAGATGAAGCCATAAAAATGCTTGTTGAGATTGTCCACATCACCACTCCACTTAGCAACCAGACCTTCAAAAGATTGATTAAACAACTTAGGGAAGGTAGGAAGGAGGTGGCTCGTCTGAAATCTGAAGCCCTATCTAAAAGGATTAAGATGAAATAGCTCATGGATGGTTACAACCACACTTTATATTTAGCAAGATTTTCCGCAAGAAGAGCCCAACCTCTTTATAGGAAACTCAAGAACCTCTATAGGAAAAACAAAGACTTTCATTCTCAGAACATAAAGCTCAAATCAAAGTTGCAACAATTCCAGGATGAGATGGCTCAAAGCAACTTGAATGTTTTGGTTGAAGTTGCTATTAAAAAGGAGAAGCCAATAGCCATGGAAAGCATAGCTCCAGTGAAGAATCTTGTTACTACTAAAGAGAAGCATGTTGATGTGCCAAAGGGAAGTCCTCCTTCCACAAGAACGAGTGTAAGGTTGATGAAGTGATTGGTGAAAGGTGAGCTCCATTTTTTAGAATGGCCCATTTTTGCAAGGATAAGTGATTGGAGAAATAATACTTTTTTCCACCTATATAGGCTATACAAGCTTCTAATGCATAATTCTCAGGTATTTTTGGTGTTTTTCAAAGAGTTAATATCTTCAATAGAAGTATAACAGACATTTCGTAGCGCTATGGTGTTATGGAATTGTCTAATTTTCATATACTATTAGTCTGCTACCTATAGCGCTACTTGATTGCTTAAGAGTAGTGTAGCAATGGTGATTCTAATTTCTCGGGGGTGCTACCAAATCTGTCAACATTGAAGTGATGGTGTTGTGAATTTAGCTGGGTTCTACCAAATTGCACGCAGATACATAGGCAGGCACTACCAAAATTTTGACAGAGACCGAATTCTGTATAGAGACACACAGGCTCGACACTACCCATTAGGCATGCCTATTTTGGAGGTCATGCTACAAATTTATAGGGAATTTGGTGGAGGTGCTACAAAATCTCGCTACCCAGAGCACTACTGAATGACGCTACCAACAGGTACCAGGAATCAAGGGGTTCTAATTATCATTCTTTTGAGTGGTTGATGATGTGGAGAAAGGCAGAGATGGTAGTTGGCAACATGATGATAGTTTACAAGTCTCTGAAGGACACTTGGCATGCAGGGAGATGTGCATCAATGAATATCAAGTCAGTTCAAAGTTGGTTGGATCAGTGGCCAACATTTTCCTTTTTTATAGCTCAGTTGTTAGATTAGTTGTAGAGGAAATAACTATTTGGAGATTTTCATGGGAGGAAGGCCATCTCACACCTCCAATTTTTGCCTTTCCTTCTTTGCTATAAATAGATAGTCCAAATGCTTTAGTAGGCTTGACTCGTTGAGCTAGTCTCCTTTATTTTGTAATATTTTGATGAAGCTACTGGTTAACTGGTTATGTACTTGATTTGAGACTTCATGATTAATATAAGTCATCTTTCTTACTCCATCTTATTTTCTTCTAATACTGAAGTATTCATGATTGAATGATTCACATGGATTGTTGTAGTGATATTATGATGAATGTTTGATTATAGTATTGTTATGATGTTCTTTAGTTTCCTTAAACTTTGAATTCAAGAAGATCGTGTGTTTGAGTTTTTCTTCTATAGGTTGTTTTAAGACCTAATGTCCATAGCATACCTCTACATTTTCCTCACCAAAGTCTTCTCTCTATTCACCTCTACTCCCACTTACTGACTAAAGTTGAACAAGACCTCAATTGCTTGTGCATGCTAGCCCAGATTTCTGAGTTAGAACATTATTATCTTGAATCATATCCATTTGACCTCTTAAAACACATTCACACTTACATATAACCTGATGTGTATTGGGCTTACATTCTATGCAATCTGAGGGTGATTCCTAGTGCTAACATTCTTGGCTTTCTTTATTTGATCTAAATAATTATGGGATTCATCAGTCCATTTGATTTCATTTCCTTTTCTCAAC
>ML794389.1:520425-534852 GCA_009831015.1 Picea engelmannii
ATATAACCTGATGTGTATTGGGCTTACATTCTATGCAATCTGAGGGTGATTCCTAGTGCTAACATTCTTGGCTTTCTTTATTTGATCTAAATAATTATGGGATTCATCAGTCCATTTGATTTCATTTCCTTTTCTCAACATGGCTGTAATATACTTTACCAACTCAGCAAAAATTTGAAACAAACCTTCTCAAAAAATTATTTTTTCCCAAGAAAGACTGAACTTCCTTCTTGGATCTAGGGAGTGACAAGGTTTGGATAGCTTCTACCCTACTGGAATCAATCCTTACCCCTTCAGCTGACACAATGTGCCCCAATAATTTCCCCTCCTTCATGGCAAATAATGACTTTTTTGGATTTAAAGAGAGACCAAATTTTCTGAATTTCAAGAAAACCCTTTTTAAATGATCATAATGTTCTTTATCAGATTGTGAGAACACTGATATGTCATCTAAATAGATAAATACAAACTTGTACTTATCTCCAATAAAGGCTATGCCCATGGTGTTGATGGGCGAAATCGACCGTCCGTCAACTGAGAGAGTGGAACCGGTCCAGGGTTGTCTAATAACCCAAGCCATTTGGGATGAACCACCCTGATAGGTTTAGCGGCTCCGTTAGCCGATCTAAGGTCCTAAGAAAACAAAAATTAAAACTAATATACAATAACTAATCTAACTAAAACTAACTATTAAAACAAACTAAACTAATCTAACTAAAACAAACTAATAAACTAATCTAACTAAAAACTAACTATTAAAACAAACTAACTAATCTAACTATTCTATATATACAATCTACTAACTAATACTATACTAACTCTAACTAATTAACTATCTAACTACTAACTAAAATATAACTTATTCACAAAATGTACAATATCTACAATTTACAGATTTGAATAAAACCTGAAAAACTCATTTGCATTCTGCCCTAAGACAGAGAAAGATATTTTTTGTTGATTTTATAATTTTATGAACGAGAAATAAAACAAAAAAAACTATCTAAACTAAACTACTAATATACTAATTCTAATTACTAATCTAAACTAAAACATATATCTACTAAACTACTAATATTATACTAACAAATAAATGACAAACTGACCTGAAAACGCTCCAGATTTGTCCTGTGTATGATGATTGCCTTAGCTGATCGGAGGGAGGAAACCCGCACCGAATAATCCAGAAGCTTCTCATAAACGATAGTTGCAGTGCTCTTTAAGTATGATTACAGGACAAACAAGACATAAAAATTACAACAATCATATGATTTATAAACCTCTACAATTAGATAAACCCGTATGCAAAGACTTATACAAAATAATTTAGTTGATGAAGAAGAGAAATCTGTCATTCATGAACTGAATCAAGTAATTGTTGTGTTTTTAAATGTTGAAAGAAATCAGACATGGATCACATTAATTAATTCATATCATTCTACAAAAGACTATGATAGTTAAAGTAGTCACTAATCAAATGCAAATTGATAAACATAAACATGAAACAAAAGATTGATATTATGAAAGCGAAAGCTGTAGCAGAACATCAACTTCTGTCTCAGTTTGTATTAGAAATCCATAGCCTAGTTCTCCCACAAGTGAGGATGCCTCTTATTACAAAAATAATAAGTATTTATAATTTTTTCCACAGGGTAAAACCTCCCCGTGGAAGTTATCAAGCTGTTTACATAAAATCTGGGAAGATATCCCAAGTTTAACTAAACTAAGAATCTAAAGTAAAACTAAAATACACAAATATTCCCCTAGCTTGTCCAACATATCCCTTGCAATTCGAATTTACCTGAAAAGAACAAAAAATGAACAAGTTAGAAGGATTCATTATTAATAAAATGATAAAAAATCTAATCCTATAGACTAGCTACAGAATCCTCTGATTCTGTAGCTGGTCTAAATAAGACACAGAATCAACATTAAAATCGAAAAAATCTCTTTTTAAAGAATTAAATTCAATTTAACATTCAATAGATTATTTGAAAACAAATCACAAATTGAAATCGTTATTCCATTTTGAAATCAAACAAAACCAATATCAATCAGTTGATCACAGAGATACGGGTACTCTGTTTTGTTTGTTACCGCAAAGTCGGATGATGAAATCATATGGAACAACAATGCAATCATTTCATATGCAATCGAAATCAACATAATAAAAACAAATCACAAGCACTTGTTATAATGTCTTATCAACAGGAGATATGATCGAATCAAACAGGATCATTTTCAAATCGTTATAACTGTATTGACATAAAATCTAGGCCGTGAGCGAATTAAACCATAACTGACTCATAATTGTCCACAAATGAAATCGTAACAGGATCAATCGATTAGTAAGAGAGTTCAAAATAGATATCCGATCATTTGTTATTAGCCAAATGAACCGACAAGATCGATTTACCTTGATCAAAATCATTTCTTTTAAATGAATTATAACTGGATTCGATAGTGATAACACAGGTAGACCAATTCTTTTTGCAAATTTAAAATCAAACAAAACATCAATTATAATCCAAATTTAACTCATAAAACAATCTTGCCAACTCATAATAAGAGTGAATCGAACAGCTAAGGTTTTCGCATAGTTGTTATGACTCAAAATCATTCCATGATTCGGGCGCGAATATTATTTGCATAGGCTTAAATGAGTGCATTGTTCCCATAAAAACAGAGTTGTATTTTCCAAATCCAAATCGAACAGAATTGTATTCCAGCTTTGAAAATTATATGACACAACATATTACAAGATCATAACAACCAAACTCATTGAAATCGTTTACCAATCATAGCATACGAACCATAACGAAATCAAATCCAAACTTGATCATGTTCTAAATCTAGCATAAAAAACCTTTTAAATGGGATACAAACAAATTCATTTGACAACAAACCATCAATTTTAACTCAATCAAACAAATCCAATCCAATCGAAAATCAATTAAATCCGATAAAATCTACCAGTGACTAAGCTGGGTAAATCATGTAACCAAATCGAAAATCCATTCATTTTTAGCAAGCGAAAACACTGTACAGGATAAACACATTATGACAGAGTCGTTTCAAAATGTAAACAGAGCTATTCGAAGACTAAATTTCAATCACTATATTACTCTTGGTCATTCACAGAACTAAAATGATATCAAAATCATACATGTATGGCGAGCAAAAGGCTTGATCACACTAATTTGGAGTTGATAACGGTTGTGGCCGATTCAACATTCTTGAAAAGGATGGAGCCTGTTGTCTTTTGCTTCTTATCAGTTGCTTGGAGTTGGTCTCTTTGGCTGGTCAATACTGCCACTTGACTTTCCAGCGATTGAATTTTCGATTGGAGTAGGGGAACATCAATGTATTATTGTTCCAACCATAAATCACATTGGTCACAGGATGGCTTCATGGGTTTTGAAAGAGCAGGCAAGGGTTTGGACATATTGCTGAGGGTTTCGTTAGGCAGGTTGATACCAGGGTAGCTAGGGTTATTCCTTCGGCAAGGGGGAAGATTTGTCACAAAATCATAAGGTGGTTCGGGGCATAAACCCTACGAGTAAGGGTACTCGCTGGCTAAGAAATGTTCTACATCAGAGTCCAAATCCTCACTTAGGACGATAGGGTTTGACTCAGCAGAGGGTTTAGGTTTTTTTCTAGCCATCCTTGAAATAAGCCGAACGTTATTTTTACCCTTGGCATTAGCTGTAAGGTTTGCCTTGGGATTTTTGCTCATAGGTTTCTTTATAGCTTCGGCATTATCAGTTCCAACGTCTGGTAAGTCAATAGCAGGGTCGACCAAAAGCTTAGGAGAGGGAAATAGGATATGGAAGGGCACAGGTGGCTCGGCCTTGGTTTCAATTACCATAGGCTTGTCAACTTGGACAGGGTCTGTATCCTCAAAACCATTACGAGCGATGAAATCTCTCCAGCTATTATCATGTAAACTCAAGTGATAAACAATGATAATTTTGATAAGTCCATGGTGGAACAGGCTGCTGTCAGCCTTCTGCCTTTTAAACCTTTTCGACATTTTATTTAGGCTTCGATGAAAGTAAAAGGGCATATTCAATGAGTATCCCATAAAATTCATTAACAAATGCAGGTGGTAGAGAAAGACGAGTCCATATCGACCTTCACAGGTCATGAATTGCTTGACTACCATCAAAGTATCATGCCATCGTGGTTTAAGTGCAGAGATGGGCATACCTCTATCACAAGAAGTGACCTTTTGCGATAGGAACAACAGTGTCCATGGCAGCTCCTTGACCTTACAATTTTTGAACCAACGCTGGCCTGTGGTAGGTAACCCTGTAGCAGAACTGATAAACTCCTCATTGATTTCCAACTAGATGTCGCCCACCTTGGCTCTACAACCATCGAAAGTCATGGCAAATTGCCGTGCTACAGCTAGATTAAAACCCTCAAATCATTGCACAAAGGTGAGCCATCTGTTATCCTCCAAAGTCTTTGCGGGCATTGTCAAACATTAACAAGGCTTGGTTTCCGTTAGGCTCGATTCGCACGATTGGTTCCATGGAGCCGAGCACATGGTAAGCCAAGGGTTTGGATCATAACACACACAGGAGAAGAGCTACCCGAGCTAACAGAAGTGAACGGGGATAAGGGATAGGCATAAATGCCATCGTGCGAAGGTGGTGGAGCTTATCTCTGCCATGCAAAATAGTTATTGCCAAAGTACAACCACCGGTTTTCATAGGTGTTCAACCCATTATAGCATAATTCAACAGTCATATCACTTGGCCGACCAATGAAACACATGGTGAGTGTATAAACCAACGTGCACAATCAACGTTACACCATAGTTTCAAACCATCAATCATACAATTTAAAACCAATACCAAATATTTCACCATGCGCCAACGTATCAGCTCATATCAATAGTTTAACCAATGTGCCGATGGGTCTTCATATAACCAACATACCAATAGTTATGAAAACATAAAAATAGGCATTAAATTAAAAAGAGATATATATGAAAGATTTAATCATAACCCCTTTGTATTTTCATGAAACCAATGGTCAAATAGGTCAAATAAAAAGCAAATCCAAATGTCAATGTATTACAAACTCAATGAAACCAAGTCACACAATCAATACAAGAATGTCCAATGAGTATAGTTCGAAAGTTCTGCCAACTGCATAACGATAGGTAAAATGTAAGTGCAATAGGCATATTGACAAGAAAGATAACGACAGTTCAAATAGTGATTCTAATGCGGCTTTGAAAGACCAATGTTTTCACGCTTATAGTCATGAAAACAAAACAAAAATAAGTGTGTAAAAAGGTGCAAAGAATAAAAGTGTCGTTCATTTAAAAATTGCGACGAAAAATTGATGTTTGCAAAACATTGGTGTAGGCAGCTTACAAGACAATGGAAAAATGTGATTTGGCTGCCAACACATGGCTCGTTGAAAGGTCGCCCCTACGTTCATAAAACCAAAGGGCATCTTAGCATACATGAATGTACCCCAAGGAGTGGTAAAGGTTGTCTTCTCTCTATCTTCTGGCAAGAAAGAGATCTGATTGTAGCCAAAAAATCCATCAATCATGGACATCCTAGATGCACCTGTCACCCTCTGTAATATGTGTTCCATCTTGGGCAAGGGGTAATTATCCTTTTTATAGATTTTGTTCAGATTCCAGAAATCGACACAAAGTCTGATTTCTCCATTCTTTTTTCTCACTGGGACCAAGTTGGCCACCCATTCAGAATACCTCAAAGGAATAATATTTTTATCATCTAAAATCTTTTTTACCTCTTTTTTCATCACAGGAAACAACATAGGATTTATTTGTCTCAACTTTTGCCTGAAAGGTTTGGTCTCTTCCTTCAATGGGATCTTATGCTCTATGATGCTTGTGTCGTATGTTATGAGTTCTTCATAAGTCCAAGCAAACACATCAACAAAATCTTTTAACAACTTAGCATATTCAACCCTTTGTTCTCTTGACAAGCTGCTTGACAACTTGACATATTTTGGATTGTTTTTTGTACCCACATTTCACTTAGTTACATTAGCATCATCAGTTGACCCTTTACCCTTCACTACCACATCATTTATGTCAGATAATCTTTCCAAAGGAAATAGTCCTTTTGGAATGTGGTTGCTAGTCAACTAAATAATATGATGATTAAAAATTTTGTTTAGAAAAACATTAGCATTAGGATTATTTTCAGAGCCATGATCTTGATCAATGTGTAATACAGAAAAATCATCAACAGTCTCAAGGAATCTTTTTATCTCAAGATAATCTTCAAACACCTTCCAATGCTTGACATTGTCAGGTTTACAGGGTCTGTATTTGACTTCTACATCATACTTGAGTTTAGGTGGCAAAGGGACTCTGAAATTTCTTGCTAATACAACCAAAGAATCGTCCATGGTATTATCTTCTCTTGGAATAAATGAAATGTTGAAAGCTAAGAAAAAACTGTCAACTAAGTCCCACACTTCATTTCTATAAGATCTAAGCCTAGGGTGCTTAGTTTGATAAAGATTTTTGATCTGATGGAAAATCAATTCAGCATCCCCAAATACTGATAGCTCTTCAATCCCCATGTCTTTTGCAGCCCTTAAACCCAAGACAAGATCTTCATACTCTACCACATTATTGGTAGTTTCAAATTCTATCTTGTGGGAAAAAGATATAGTCTCTTGAGAAGGTGAAACAAATACCACTCCAGCACCAACACCTTCCCTAGAAGAGGCTCCATCAAATAACATCTTCCAAACATAGGTTGTTGGAGGAGAATATTCACAAAAGGTAATGGATTGTTTTCTGATTTGAAGAGGAGGTTCAGAACCATCAGTGAGCTGCAAGATGCTAGATCTCAAATCAGTATCAAGTGAAAAAATAAGATGATTTGTAGGGTTTTCTTCATCACTAATAATGTAGGCCAACTGAGCTTCCCTGTAAAGTATTCTATGCTCCCCCCCAAACACAGAAATGGTAGTATATGTGAGGTCCATCTGCAAGGTTACCCCAAGTATTTTTATCCAAGATCTTGACAAGAGCATGCCAAACTTGGGGGGAACATCAGCCACCATGATATCCATGACTACACTTTTTATGGGAAACTGAAATAAGGTCACAACCAGATCGTTAATGAACCCAAGACACTTCATTTTCCTAGAGTCAAAATAATATAAGTCATGGTAGGTCTTTGTGATTTCTAATCCAATTTCACATTTTTGGGCATGAGATTGTGGGATGCCCTTGATTCCATCAAAAAATTATGCAACACCTTATCATGTATGTTCAATGATGTATAGAAGGGAGGGGATGAATCATCTCTATCTTCTATCAAAGGTCCTAAGATGACCACTGGATTTTCATCTTGCAGATTTACTGAATCAGTGGCATTTGGAAAAGATTCAGGTTGTAACATTTTGGAGAGATATTTTTTAAATTATTCATTTTTTATCAATTCCAAAAGGGTACATGGATCTTGATTTTTTGGATCTCACTCTCAAAGTTGAAGGAAGGTGAAGATTTCAGGATCTCTTTGGCCTCTGGGGTAGGTTTTCTGATCAAAACTTGAGGGCTTTGAGTATATTTTTCTTTGCTGCCAACTATCACAGCCTTGGCATAATTTTATTTTTGGGTAGGTTGATCAGAGGCATCAGTATTTTCCTCATTCTTTGTAGAGCTTAGATTAAATATATTAGGAATTTCTTTTGCCTTCTCTCCCTTACTTAATTCATTTATTTGAATATCCATCAAGGATTTTTCATATGCAGATTGAGTCAAGTGAGGAGATGGGGATGTGTCACCTAAGCAATGAATCTCAGGATCAACTTCTTCCTCCTCTCCTTCTTCATCAACAACAAGGTTGTTTTGTAAAGGAGCTTGTACCTTTTGATCATCCCTATATTTGTTTCTAGAATCTCTTGGAAGGATCTGAGGAGAATTATTGGGTCTCTTGAAGTTACCTTTGTTATTAATATTTTGAGTATTTCTATAGGTCCTCTTTCCTTCAATTTTTAACTTCTCCATCTTAGCAGAAAGAGATTTTACTAATTTGGTAAGTTCATCAACTTGAGGATGGACAATAGGGGAATCCGAGGTTGAGGCTTCAATTCTGTTTTTTCTCTTGTCCCTATCATATTTTCCCCTAAGTTTGTCATATGCCACTATGTTAGATTTTACCTCCAAGGATGCATCTTGCATATGAGCTAAGGAGGTTGATCTTTTTTCTCTTAGTAGAAGGCAAAACGCAGGGTCAAAAGCACTGACATAGGTAATTTTTGTAGAGGTTTTTGTAGGCTTTATATTAGCAGGGATCTTATTGTACATTTTGTTGAATCTTTAAGATAAGTCAAAGACAAACTCTCCCTCTTTCCTCTTTAGGGATCCAAATTATGTGATATAATACAAAAAGTCTTTTTTATTTCCCCACCGCCTCAAAAAGGCATCATCTAATGCCTCAATCTCAGTAATAGATCCAGGGTCCAAACCATCAAGGCTTTGGACAAAGAATCTCATCCACACATCCTCATTTTCAGTATTTTGATTGTCTTAATAACTGTAGAAGGCAAGAAGGTGTTCTTCAACAATTATATCTTCTTCTCCTGTGAATTTGGGCATGTATTTTAGATAGTCTCTAGTAGGGAGAACATTCATTGGATGAGGTAAGACAAGAGGGGCGTATATTGCAGCCACTATGGCATCCATCATACTTCCAGGAGGGTTAGCACTTGCCATTGGATTTTGGACTCTAGGTGAACAAGGAGGAGAAGGAAACTTGACTGTGTGCAGATTAGGAGAAAAAGGAATGTAGGAAGGAGGAATTTCAGTTTTCACAGCAGAAGGTTGAGTTATGGAAGAAGATGGTATTGGCTGTAAAGGGGATGATGTTTCCTCTTCTTTGGCTGCAGAAATTTTGACAGGAGGAGGAGTAACAAAGCCTAAGGTAGGAAAATCTTCAAGACTCTCAAGTCTGAACCACTTTACAATGAAGAAAGGATTTCAAAATTTTCTTCTTTCAAATCAGGTTCAAAAGAGGACTATTCAACAAGGAAATTTTCAAAATCAATATTCTTAAATACTTCAACATAAGGTAAAGGAAAATTACTTGATATAACAACTGGAGTATTAAGAGTGGAATTAGGCAACTGACTAGAAGCACTTGTTGCAGCAACGATTTTTTTTTCTTGAGAAGCTTTTCCCTTTTTGATTATCTTCTTTGGTTCAGCATCAGGTGGAACCAAAGGTAGTTGTGGATTTGACCTCATGTGTCTTCCTTTAGGAGCCAGAGATGAAACAATGGAGTCGCCAGGTGCAAACTGCAATCTTCAATGTACTGAGTTCCAATGCACCTTCAGAACTAATAAGCTTTGTCATTCAATCCCATGGAAATATCTTCAATTCATCCCTAAAAATGACGCCATGAATGTTAGTACTAGGAATCACCCTCAGATTGCATAGAAGGTAAGCCCAATACTCATCGGGTTATATGTAAATGTGAATGTGTTTTAAAGAGGTCAAATAGATAAGACTCAAGATAATAATGTTCTAACTCAGAAATCTGGGCTAGCGTGCACAAGCAATTGAGGTCTTGATCAACTTCAGTCAGTAAGTGGGAGTAAAGGTGAATAGAGAGAAGACTTTGGTGAGGAAAATGTAGAGGTTTTCTATGGACATCCGGTCTTCAAACATCCTAAGGAAGAAAAACTCAAACACAAGATCTTCTTGAATTCAAAGTTTAAGGAAACTGAAGAACATCATAACAATACTATAATCAAACATTAATAATAATATCACCACAAAAATCCATGTGAATCATTCAATCATGAATAATTTAGTATCAGAGGCAAATAAGTTGGAGTAAGAAAGATGACTTATATTAATCATGAAGTCTCAAATCAAGTACATAACTAGTTAACCAGTAGCTTCATCAAAATATTACAAAATAAGGGAGCCTAGCTCAACCATTCGAGCTTATGAAGACATTTGGGCTATCTATTTATAACAAAGAAGGAAAGGAAACAACTGGAGGTGTGAGCTGGCCTTCCTCCCATGAAAATATCCAAATAGTTATTTCCTCTAAGAACTAAGCTAACAACTGAGCTATAAAAAAGGAAAATGTTGGCCATTGATCCAACCAACTTTGAATTGACTTGATCTTCATTAATGCACATCTCCCTGCATGCCAAGTGTCCTTCAGAGGCTTGTAAATTGTCATCATGCTGCCAGCTACCATCTCTTCCTTTCTCCACATCATCAACCACTCAAAAGGATGATGACTCGAACCCATTGATTCCTGGTACTTGTTGGTAGTGTCATTCGGTAGCACTCTGGGTAGCGAGCTTTTGTAGCACCTCCACCAAATTCCCTGTAATTTCATAGCGCGAACTCCAAAATAGGCATGCCGAATGGGTAGCACCGAGCATATGTGTCTCTATGTAGAATTCAATCTCTGTCAAAATTTCGGTAGCGCCTTCCTGTGTAATTCATTCTCTATGTGAATTTTGGTAGCGCCTTCCTGTGTATCTATGTGCAATTCAATAGCGCCCAGCTGAATTCGCAACACCATCATTTCACTACTAACAGATTTGGTAGCACCCTCGATAATTTAGCAGCACCATTGATACACAAGTCTTAGGTGATTAGGTATTTCTATAGGTAGCAGAATGATAGTATATGAAAATTAGACAATTTCATAGCGCCATAGCGCTATGAAATGTCTGTGCTACTTCTGTTGAAGAGATTAAATCTTTGCAAAACACCAAAAAACCTGAGTAGTATGCATTAGAAGCCTGTATAGTCCGTATAGGTGGGAAAAATTAATATTTCCTCAATCACTTATCCTTGCAAAAAGGGGCCATTCTAAAAAATGGAGCTCACCTTTCACCAATCACTTCATCAACCTGACACTCCTTCTTGTGGAAGGAGTACTTTCCTTTGGCAAATCAACATGATTCCCTTTAGTAGTAACAGGCTTATTCACTGGAGCTATGCTTTCCTTGGCTACTGGCTTCTCCTTTTCAATGGCAGCTTCAACCAAAACATTCAAGTTTCTTTGATCCATCTCATCCTAGAATTGTTGCAACTCTTCTTTGAGCTTTCTGTTCTGAGACTGAAAGTCTCTATTTTGACTATAGAGGTTCTTTAGTTTTCTTGTGAAGAGGTCGGGCTCTTCTTGCTGCAAATATTGCTAAATCAAGAGTGTGGTTGTAACCATCCATAAGCTCTTTCATATTAATCCTTTCAGATAGGGATTTAGATTTCAAATGAGACACCTCCTTCCTAGCTTCCACGAGTTGTTTAATCAATCTTTTGAAGGTCTGGTTGCTAGGTGGAGTGGTGATGTGGACATTCTCAATAGGATTTTGTATGGATTTATCTTCCTTTTGCACAGGGATTACCTCTTCTATCTCAATAGGATTCTCAATGCCTTTTCCCTTATCTCTCTTCTTCTTTATAATGGAAACCTTTGGTAGGACCTGTTCTTCAACAACCCCTTTGAGATTTGATGACCTTGTGAAATATTTTCTGACCTTGGTGCTAGCTATTGAAGGAGACGAAGAGAAGTGTAGTTTCCTTCATTTCTTGGTTGTGGCTTTAGTAGAGGAAGGGACCTCTTCTAATTCTAGTGCTGGAGGGGGTGAAAGCTCTCTCTGTGGAGAATGGTAGGCCTCCCTCTCCATTTTTTCAACTTCCTTAATGGCTTCTTGATCTTGAACATGGGCCTTAATATTTCTTTTCTTGTTGGCTCCTGTTGGAGCAGTACTGATGGATGGCAAGGGGCTTTCTATCTGTTACTGAGGAGTAGATGTTATGTCTAATTTCATGTGAGAAGAAGCAATGAAGTGTTCCCATGAGATGTTCCTGTTTCTCATCTATTCAGAAACCAACATTCTAATCAACCCAGAATGAAAACTGCTAGTATCCACAACCTTTGATTTGGATTGAACTCTATTTGATATTTTTCCTATGCTTCTCAACAAATAGAAGGGAATGTTCATTTCATCTTTGCTAGTAAAATGCAGAAGAAGCCTTATATGGTATTGGTATAGTGTATTGAACCTCCCCTCACATCTGAAGTACCTTTGAATGATCTTCAACATTTGATCAAACTCTCCAACCAGATGACTTCTTGGTACCCCTTTGGATAGATTGTTAGCTTGATACTTTGTCTTAAGGAAGTCTTTGGAAAAGGCTGCATTCAAAGCCATAGATTTAAACCATTTCTCTCATGTGATAGGGATCCATGTAGCTGCTGAAATAGAGGTCTCAGACACCTCAAATTATAGGTCCCCTACCTTAGTCTTCAGGACATCAAAATGGGAGGCAAATTTCCTTACCACCTCAGGATGACCCCTCTGCATGTTTTGGCAGAAAGTAAGGTAACCCACCCTTTGAAAAAATTCTCTATCCATGGGATCTGCCTCAAATAAATGCATGTCTGTAGGCTTAGTTCTAACCACAATACCTCCCTTGTGCGACTTCTTCTTCTGAGGAGTATCCATAGTTTAGGATGAAAGGTTTAAAATCTATGGTGCAATGATGGCCAGGAAAACACAAAGTTAAACTTCAATAAGAATTTGATAGTTAATAGTGGCTGAACCTTTCCGTGAATCTCCCCTAACTGAAACTGGTTGTTGGCTTAGAAAACAATGGCTATGAATTTCCCTCCCTTTTATGTTCATAAATCTTAAAACTGAGGAATAATAAGGTGAATAAGGAGATCACTGCAATTGTCTTTGAAAACTGGGTCGAAAAAAGTCCAATTCAAATGGTAGAGGATGCATGAGAAAAGACAATGTCGTTTAAGCAATGATTTTAGGTAGCACAAAGCACATACAAGAGGTAAATTTTTCTTGGGAATTCAAAACTCAAGAGAAGGCAAGTAGATGACTTATGACTGAAAACCAGGTGATGGTGATTGTAGGTCTATGGGAAGGGAGGATTGGTAGAAAGCATGAGGGAAGGGTCTTTTTCCAATTCTACAGGCACGATCACTACCAAAACTCCAAGCTATAATTTCTTGTTAAGCCCTAATATTGGATCATTACCCCTTAATTGGGGCATATTATATTAGTAATGTTATTTTATTTATGTCGGCTTTAGGCCATTAGTTGTAATTATACCTCCTAGTCTCCTATATATACCAAGGAGACATTTTCATTTTGAATCATCTTGTACTTGAACATTTAAGTGGGGTAAAAGGAGGTTGCCCCCTCGAAGAGGCTTATTATCTGAAATTATATATTTTTCAAGGCGTTGAATACTTTTTCTGAGGATTTTCTATACTATATTGATATTTGGTTCTTAACATATGGTATCAAAGCTCAAGGTCTTGGGGTTTCGCTGCTACATCTGAGACACCTTGGAATTTTCACTATAACGTTTTTTCTACAATGTTTCAGAAGGGACAAATTGGAGGATATTTATTATATGGATCAATGTACGTTGGGTTCAAAATTCAACTCCTGAGGCCTTATACTTTCAGAGATACAACCTATACAAGATAGGGTTCTGGAATCATCCTGAACTGAGTCATTTCAGAATTTTTGCTATAAAAATGTTTCTATAATGTTTCAGACCCTGAACTCCAGAGGATATTTATAGAAATTAGTAAGGTATCTGTGGTAAAATGTTCAAATTCTGGGTCATCTTAAATTTGTAGATACACCTTGTGTACGATAGGGTATTTGACTAGTCCTATTGACTAGTCTCAAGAAGCTATTCTAGGTAAAACAATCATAACTTCTTCTTAGAGTATCCAAATTGCATGGGACTAGTTGAATTAGATATTGGAAAGTCTATAGTATTTTGGGTGTGAGTTTCAAAATTTTATATCAATTAGTTTGTTCGGGGCACACTATACAAGTGAGATCTCCGGGAAAGGAAAAAAATTGGCAAGTTGTGGTGAAGTTACCGTAAATTCCACTTGACACATCCAATTTTGATCAGACCTGTGGCATTGAAGAGAAGAAATATCATACAAATACATAAAAGAAAGTTTCATACCCAAAAGGGCCGAAAAATGGGAGATACAATAGAAGAAATATTGTCTAGCAGAACCACCTCAAAATCAAGGTTCAAAAGTGATACTTGGCCAACATGCCACCCAAAAAGGGAACTTCTACACCAAATAAGCCTCCAAAAAATCCTACTTGGACTCTTGGTGAAGGTGAAGAAATGCGTAGGGACATAAATGAACTACAAAATAATATGGATTCAATCGAAGCTAAGTTGGATACTAAGATAGATGGTTTAAAAGGGGAGATCATGGAAGTATTGAAAAAGTTCGTAACAGAGAAGACACCTGAAAGTGAAAATGCATCCCATGAAATTCATGATGAGGACACAAGGAAGGTGAATCAAGAATGGAGAAACTCCAACTTTGGTCTGAAGACCAACCACGTTCCTAAGATTGATATGAGGAAGTTTGA
>ML794389.1:554934-576706 GCA_009831015.1 Picea engelmannii
TTCATCATCTTGAATTTTTTGTATCCTACAATATACCTCAATCTGACGTATCCAATTATCTAATTTCTCAGCATTAACTTCTCCATTGTATATTGGAAATTCGAATTTAATATCAAGCTTTAATGAAGGAATTTGTGAAGGAGATTTACCATGACCCTTTGGAGAATTCGAACTGGTAGAAGAAGAAGAAGAAGAAGAATATGGAGGAGAGGGTGGTGGAGAAGCACCATTCCCTCCATTTCCATTTGGAGTTTTATCACCACTATCTCCCTTATGCTTTGAAGGGTTGGAGCCTTCACCTTGCAACCTTGTATTCTTTTCGATCAAGATCTTCATCATCTCTCTCATTTCCATGACAGCCTTTCTAAGATCTTCATCTCCTACAGGAACATGTTCATGACTGTCTTCATGAGCCATACTTGATGAATGCCTCCTTGAAACTTGCGGTGATGGTATATACTTCCTCCTTGAAGGATGAGAACTTGGCTCTACAAGTTGACCTTCTCCTCTTGTGAGTTTCAACCTTGTGAGCATCAGAAAACAAAACACTTGCAAATAATCAAGTCTTCAAAAACCTATGCTCTGATACCAACTTGATCTAAAAATGAAGAAGACTTGTATTCTTGAAAATATTTGCAAGTAAAGTTTATGTGTTAAAATGCAAATGGATCAACTTTGCAACACAAATTATAATAGGATGTACTCATTCAATATGCATATAAACAACAACATAATCAATGAATAGAAAACACATAACACAACAAATGATAAAGGAGTTCACCCCTCTCTTGGGCTACATCTCCTGGTCCAGCTTCCAATGGATCATTTGTATTATTTACTCAAAGTGCTCAAAAATGTGCTTTACAATGCTCAAAATTCCAAATAGACTATTCCAATGGCTTCAGAATGTCCAAAAACCCCTAGCTGGGCTTTTTCGGCACCTCATTTGGCAAAAAATTGAAGAAGATAGGCTTCCTGGAAGTCCCCCTTCAAGCTTGTTGTCTTTGCATCTACAAAACACACCTCCTATGGCTCAACCTGGCCCACACGCTTATTTAAGTGTAAAAACATAGCACCGAACGCAACCACACAAATGGTGCGAGCTATAGAATAGTTATAGGTGCACCTAGCCCCTAACCGTCAAGGGCTAGGTCATATCAACCCATGTGACCACGCACTAGCATAAATATGGGCTCCCGTTTCAAAAGCCAATGGTCAAAGGCCAAATGGATGTCATTGTAATAACCGTTGGAACAAATGTTAACTGCACGCATGCACCATACAACATAGCTATGGGTCATATATGATATAGCGTGTGACCAAGGGCTGGGGCTAAGCCCCGACCCGGTCGTGGCCCAAACCACCCATACATTCAAACTTTAATATAATGTGAGTCATATATATAATAAATAACAAACAGTGGCATGCCAGTTGGTGTCTCTTTGCCAAGTCGTTGCCCCTGCCCGGAGGTCGCGGGGTCGACTCCAGTCAAAGACATAAGTTTTAACCAAATAAAAAGATGACACGTGGCAGCCATTAATTGGGCCACGTGTCGTCGCTCCATTCGCTGCCAAACATG
Source organism: Picea engelmannii (assembly GCA_009831015.1). Lineage (NCBI taxonomy): Eukaryota > Viridiplantae > Streptophyta > Pinopsida > Pinales > Pinaceae > Picea > Picea engelmannii. The sequence goes on from ML794389.1 coordinate 556,514, forward strand.
CCAAGTCACCTACCAACTATCTGAATTCCATCCTTCCATGTGTCATATGACCTACCACATGCCATACGGCCTGCCATGTCAGCATCCCTACGGACTGTACAGTCAACAACCCTTTTTTTCCTGTTTGTAAATTTGAACAGAACACGATATATCTCGCTCCCGACATCCGTTTGAACCCAAATGAGTTGCGTTGGGTTTGCAACGATGAGGCCTATGCTCTCATCCTATTTGAAGTGATTCCGAGAACTTTGAATTTTTGAGCAAAATTTGATCCCCTGATCAGGGAACCACCAGAGGAGCTAAAGAGTTACATGGAATCTGCTAGTGGAATGAAGATGATTCGTGGAGGAAATTGACAGGTGGATGAGGTTTGGAGATCGTAACTGAAACATAAAGAATGAGATCGACTGTCATAGAGAAGACGAAGAGTCTCAACGACTAGAGAAGCTGAAGAGTCACGATGATGATCAAACAGAGCACTTGAGTTGTGGAGGATATCGACACGGTATGAGTATGCAGAGGTATTGCACACATTGCATGCACAAGGTGCACAAAAGCTATAAATACATAGTACAGAGAAGAGATGGGGTTGTTGTTGTTGTTGGGATTGTTGTGGATGTTGTTGAAGGTGATTCATGCATGAAGAAGGATCAGAGTGCAGCAGCTGAAAAGAACAGAAAAAGAACTATGCAACGAATGGACATGACACACAGAGCATAAAATAAGAAGAACAGAATGGGCAGTGGATGCATGCTGGAAGACAGTGGGGAAGTCTGAGCAGCAAGATCTTGTAGAACAGTGATGAGACTGGTAAGTTGTTATTGAACACTATATCACTGTAATAGGTTTCAGTATTTCATATTCATAATCCAGGGTGGTTGGGAGGTGCTAGGGAGGACTGGTGTCCTCATAGGTTAAAGTGGGGGCTTGAACCCAGGGAGTTGGTGCTAGAGAAACCAGGGAGTTGGTGCTTTCTTCTAGTTGGAGCTAGAGAGATCAGGGAGTTGGTGCTTCCTTCTAGTGGGTGCTAGAGAAAAACAAAGAGTTGGTGCTCTCAGCAAGTTGCAGCTTACAAAACAGAGGTTGTAGCCTCACAATGAGTTGGTGCTCAAATGTATGATAATGTAAAGAATGTAAATAATACTTATCATATAAAGAAGAAGAGGTTTTTACCCTGTATGGGTTTCCTTGGGAAATATCTGTCTCTGTGTTTCTCATATATGCGACTGATGTTGAATGTGCCATTGTTCATTTCCCTGCATTATTGTGATCATCATTGAGTGCCTTGTAAATATTTTAAAGGAAGTATAATTGTTTAAGCACGGGGACAACTGATTCACCCCCCCTCTCAGTTGTCCAACAAAAACAAGGCAGATATGAAATCAATGTTATGATAACAAATCATGGTAAAGGATGAAGGACAGGGAGTGTGCTACAAAAACTCCTAGTGAGTTGGAAGCGCTCCCTTTTCAAAAAATGATTTGACCATTAAGCATAGGACAAAGGGACAACATGGCAAGGCTATGGGGGCATGAGTGAGGAGGGTGAAATATCAAGTCAAGATGGTCGTGGGGTGATTCAGGCTTAGTGTCAAGTCATGAAGGGGGTGAAAACATAAGCCAAGAAAATGAACCTAGGCCAAAAGTTTATGTGAGGATCAAAACTTGAGTCATGACTTAAGCCTTTATTTATCAAGGTCACCTAAGTAAATCACACCTTTAAGAAACAAATCAAAATTAAAAAATATAAAGGCTTAGAAAAATTAAAACTAAGGGCTAAAGACCCAAGGTGACTTAGTGTGATAATAGTAGGCTTGTTGAATAATGACTCGTCAATGGATGGACCAACTTACCAATGGCCAAGACTCTTACAACCAACATGTAGGGGTATGCAAGATAGTCATTCAATTGACATGGCTACATATAGTTGTTTCCAATTCTATAAGAAATTGATCCTAACAGATCAATGCAACCACACTTCCCTTGAGACATTGTTACATGATGGTAGTGTGCTAGGGTCACATTGAACGAGAAGAAAAAAAATAGACTTGGACTCATTAGCAACAAAGATGGTTTGTCTCCAAGACAGATAGGGAGATGAGAATGGATGTTGATTCCAAAGTTCAGATCTGGAGATTAGTCAAAGATGAGAGTCAAGAAGCACACTTCTACACTATGGGAACGAGTGAGCCAGTAACTAGAGCCAATATCCAAAGCCAGGATGAGAGCCAATAACCAAAGCCACAAGACAGAGCTTGAGTTAGAGTTTTTTCCATGAGCTAGAGTCAGAGCCACGTTCCAAAGAAGGAGACATGAGACACATTGATCTAGATTAGTTTCTTCAAGGTTTGGAAAACTATAAAGTCTCTTAATGGGGAGGTGTGATTTGAAATGGATTTGAACTAACAAAGGGGTGTAAGACTCAATACCTACAAGTTTAATCTAATAATTCACGAAGCTTAACAAACATTGTAAAACAAAGAAAATGTAAAAGTTGAATGAGACAAATGTGAGAGGAAAACAAAGAATTAAATAAAAATAAAAAATGAAATGGGAGAAAAGGTTAAGGAATATGAAATGAAGGGTCATGACTATTGGCCTACCTCTTACCCCCTAGATCTCCCTATTTCCTCTTTCACCTTCACTCTTGTTAGAATGCACTCAGATGGAGATCTTAAAAGTGCGCTAGAGTTAGTAGTTTGTTATAGAGAAGTTATAACTAATTTCTAGGGTTAGTTTAGGAGTTATCTGGGTTTAGAGGGTTATATCTCTGCAATCCTAAATGGATGTAGGATAGTTTTATTACAACAACAAGTTTTAGTTGGTGAAAGGGGATGCCTCAATGAGGCAAGATAGCCTAAGGCTCAAAGAACAATATCCAAGTGAGAGAATTTCAAGACTTCAAATTTTCACGTTTACCAATGCAACGACTAGTGACTTTGATTAATGTGTTAATGGGGTCACAAAGTAAAGATCTAGAGATACTACCCCCTTGGGGGTATAAATCCTCTTATTCCCCAAGGAAAGTAACCTTGCTAGGGTTTAAGCTAAGGGGTGAATGTCCTTATACTTCCTTAGCAAACCTTTGCAAACAATAAATATATGCTTAAATTTATGGTGAAGATAAGGTAGGGGTGTATCCACTTATAATCCCTATCTAGCCTTAGAAAAAATCAACCTTGATCCCGAATTACAAATTATAACAACAAGTAAAATGTCTTACCAATCCAGATAGAAACAAGATAAACCATAACATGCCAAGATAGACCACCACAAATAGCTATAAAATACCTCCAAGAGCTAGCACATCATCATCATGTATTCCATAACAAAAGAGAATACCATACCATAGCACAAGAGAACAAAAAGCTTCAAGGTAACAAAAATTTCAGTCCTTAGCTCTTCACAATGGGAGAGTTATGATATAAAATGAGATTTCATGATCTCTATTTATAAAAAATGTCTATCACATAGTTTGTCCACTTATTAAGGGTAAAACATAAGATAAGGGGTAAACAACCCTTATCTTACCCCTGTCATCAAAATAATATTAAACAATTCATCTTAAAATTCACTTTTACACAAAATAAACCCTAAAACAAGGTTATGTCACCCCTTTAGGGCATGTTTTGGCACTTTGAAGAAGTCGTTGGGGTAGTATATGCATGGCTAGGCCTCCAAAGTCCACTTTTCACTCATCCAAATCCTCTCTTGATGGTCTTCAAGCCTCCTTCCTTCAAAACGTGCCACATGTCATCAAAAAGCACCTTCACCACCAAACCTTATCCCTCTAGGCAATGTCAAGCCTCCATAATTGACATTTTTCCTCTCCTAGGAAACAATTTTGGCATGTGAGGGATAGGTCATGTCTTCCATGTTGTTTTCTATGCCTCCAAAGGAAATTCATAATGATTCGGCATGTGGGCCCTTGACATCCAACCTGTGGGCTTGAATCCCCATGGAATCCCAAGCTAGTCTTATTCTCCCAAAAGTGGCCACCAAGCAAGGTCCTACAAAACAAAAGGGTATGCCCTCCAAATATCTCAAGTAAAAGATATCATGAAAATTATAAACCACATCTAATAAGAAAGGCACCTAAACATGTGCATCAAAACTACCTCATCAAATTAATTAAAAAAATGCTCAAAGCCCTATACAATTGACCAATTTTAATTATGGGAGGGGTGTCATAGGAGTCCTATTGGGTAGACCAAAGCCCTCAAGTAGAGGATGCTCCCAAGTATGGCCTTTCAAGGTCATGTAATGGATGATGAGGTGGAAGGGGTTTAGAATTCATAGGTCATTGAGTTTTCATGACATACAAGGGCTTGTATTATCTCATTCATGGGTGCCTTTGTAGAGGCTGTGTGACACCTTCGTTTGCAATGAATTTTTTCCATTCCCATATTCTTTCCATTATTTGTTTCTTTCTTGTTTTAAGGAATGAGTTGAAGGCCACTGTCTTAGCATGGTTTCCAGATAATGACAGTGTCACTCACAAATACCTTATGGAAATGAGATGTTAGGGTCCTAACCTGCACATAGGTATAACAATATATTCGGATGTAATAAAGGTCAATATTAATAAGGTCTTTTAGTAAAATAGAATAAGGCGGATGTAAGAAGGCCTAATAGAAGCTTCCACTTCTAGAAGGATACTCCTGTAGATGCTTTTTTTTAGTATAAATAAGAGTCGAGGGTATGAGAACCCTAGCTTGGATATTATTGTAATAGAGATCTACTCAACTGGAGGTTGCCCCCTCGAAGAGGCCTATGAACATTTCTTTCAGATTCAAGTGTTATTTCTGTTGTTATTCTTATATCATTTCAGTGTTATTGTGGTGAATGTTCTGGTTATATTGCTGTTATTCTTCCATTACTAGCATTTTATTTCAGTTCTGCATACATTTTATATCTGGTATATTACATGAGAAGGCTAGTTCATGATGAGAGCCCCTTTTTCTCAGTTGTGTAACTATGAGACACTACCCTGGCTTGGTGACAAGATGATGGTAATGTCATACCGCTAAATACCCATGATCATGATAGGTCATCTTTTGATGAGACCTCCCATCCTCCAACTAACCCCTTAAGCATTCATTATCATTTATTTTTGTAGGTCCCCCTTTTCTTACAAAGAAGTGTTTCATTTCTTTCTCGAGGGATCCTTGGGTGAAGCATCTGGAAGGTCTATATCTAAGATTTTATCTTTTTATCCAACAATAATCCCTCTGGGCCTTCATTCCCTTCTTCCCATGAAATGAGGTACATTCCCTTATTGGGTCACTAAAGTCAAAGGACCTAGAAGAGGACAATATGATGAGAGTGTAATGAGCGGAAAGCAGTAATTATGGTCGGGAATCGTACGATAACCCCTCAAGGGACCCCCAATCACAAACCTTCCCTAAAGGTTGGCCACTTACTAGGAAATCTATGACACTCACCAAGGTGAAATGGAGTCAAAGGCATAATGTCCAAGCATGCGTTCTATAATATGAACACAAAAAACTTGATAACGGAGTTCGTCCCTGGTGGAATACGTCTCCGGGTACTGCTCTCAAATGGGTAGGCCCTTTTATTAACTCAACAAAAGAATTTGGGAAAATACATAAGTATACCTCATTCTGGAGTAAAGCTGTAGAATATTTGCTCAGATCAGAAAACAAACAACACCACTGAATTTGTGACATCAAATTTTCTAAAAATAATGTCTCCACGCCTCGATTCGAGTCTGGAAATTTTAGGCCCATGAGAAAATTTTTCTCGGTTTTTGTGCATGCCCCTGCAATAAATTAATAGGTAATTTCTCATTTTTCGTGCCCCATCCATGCGGTCACACCCCTGGTCTAACCCCCGAGCTCTAGAAAAAATCATCTCTTAAATAAATTCAGAAGGCAGATATACCAACGAGGTCGTTTGGCCTGTTGGTTGGCAGATATATTTAAAGTGCTTTGGTTAGAGGAGGTTCCAGGGTCAAGCCCGCAGACCTTCATTTTAATATAGGGAGTGTATATATATGTTGTTTGTTGTTTGTTGTTGGGCTCACTACTAACTTTGGAGTATTGTTTGGCTTTGGTGGGTCCCACTTACATATATGTGCATATATACGAAAGTGACCCGCATGCATATATGTGCATATATACGAAAGTGACCCGCTTACATATATGCACATATACCGAAGTCGACCACTTCCGTATATACACATATATGGAAGTGACAAGATTCTGTATATGTGCATATATATAAGTTGACCACTTTCGTATATGGATTTCGTATATGCAAATCTACAGAAGTGGCCAGCTTCCAGATATGAGCATATATAGAAGTGGTGAACTTTTGTATATGCACATATATGAAAATCGACCACTTCCATATATGTGCATATACAAAAGCCGACCAATTCTGTATATGTTTATATACAGAAGGGACCAATTTTTGTATATGCGCATATATGAAAGTCGACCACTTCCCTATATGTGCATATATAGAAGCCGACCACTTGTGTATATGCGCATATATGAATGTGGTCGGCTTCCGTATATGCGCATATACAAAAGCCGACCATTTTCGTATATGCGCATATACGAAAGTGGTCATCTTCCGTATATGCACATATACGAAAGTGGTCAACTTCTGTATATGTGCATATATGACACATATATAGAATTTGACCACTTTCCTATATGCACATATACAGAAGTTGACCACTTTCATATATGTGCATATACGAAAGCTGGCCACTTCCATATATGCACATATACGAAAGCTAACCTCTTTTGTATATGCCCATATACGGAAGTTAACTTTCATATATGCACATATACAGAAGTTAACTTCCATATATGTGCATATACAGAAGTTTACCACTTCTATATATGTGCATATATAGAAGTGGTCAACTTTTGTATATGCGCATATACAGAAGTGGTCAACTTCCATATATGTGCGTATACAAAAGACGACCATTTTCGTATATTTGATTATACGAAAGTGGTTGACTTTCATATATGCGCATATATGGAAGTGATCATCTTTTGTATAGGTGCATATACGAAAGTGGTTAGCTTTCGTATATGTGCATATACAAAATTTGAACAATTCTGTATATGCACATATACAGAAGCTGGAAACTTCTGTATAAGGAAATGGTCGGCTTTCGTATATGCGCATATATGGAAATGTTCAGATTTCGTATATGGGCATATACAAAAGTGGTCCACTTGGACATATATGCATATATACGAAAAATAATCGGCTTCCGCATATGAAAGGTGACCACTTCTGTATATGCGCATATACAGAAGTGGTCAACTTCCATATATGTGCATATATGGAAGTTGACCATTTCTATATATGAGCATATACAGAAGTCGATCATTTCTCTATATGCACATATACGGAAGCCGACTGCTTCTGCATATGTGCATATACGAAATCCGGCCATTTCTATATATGTGCATATACGGAATCCGACCATTTCCGTATATGTGCATATACAGAAGTGGTCAAATTCCATATATGTGCATATACGAAAGTGGTCAACTTCTGTATATGTGCATATACAAAAGTTGACCACTTCCGTATATGCGCATATACGGAAGTGGTCAACTTTTGTATATGTGCATATACTGCATATATACGAAAGTTCACCACTTCCGTATATGCGCATATACAAAGGCCGACTTCTTCCGTATATGCGCATATATGGAATATGACCATTTCCATATATGCACATATACGGAAGGTGATCACTTCCTTATATGTGCATATACGAAAATGGTCGGCTTCTGTATATGCGCATATACAGAAGTGGTTAACTTCCATATATGCGCATATAAGGAAGTGGTCAACTTCTGTATATGTGCATATACAGAATTTGACCACTTCCGTATATGCGCATATACAGAAGTGGTCAGCTTTCATATATGTGCATATATGGAAATGGTTAGCTTTTGTATGCGCATATATGGAAATGGTCGGCTTCTATATATATGCATATAGGGAAGCGGTTGGATTCCGTATATGCGCATATATAGAAGCAATCAACTTCCATATATGCGCATAGATGGAATCCAATCGCTTTCGTATATGCGCATATATGGAAGCCGACCATTTCGATATATGTGCATATACAGAAGCTGACCTCTTCCGTATATGCACATATATGGAAGTCGAGCATTTTCATCTATGCGCATATATGTAACGTGACCGCTTTTGTATATGCGCATATACGAAAATGGTTAGCTTCCATATATGCACATATACGAAAGTAGTCAACTTTCATCTATGCGCATATACGAAAGTGGTCAAATTCTATATATGTGCATATAAGGAAGTTGACCACTTCCATATATACGCATATATGAAAGCTGGCCATTTCCATATATGCACATATACAGAAGTGGTCATCTTTTGTATATGCACATATATGGAAATGGTCAGCTTCTGTATATGTGCATATACGAAAATGGTCGGCTTTCGTATATGCACATATACAGAAGCAATTAACTTCCATATATGCACCTATACGGAAGCCGACTGCTTCTGTATATGAACATATACAGAAGCTGACCATTTCCATATATGCACATATATGGAAGCTGACCATTTCCATATATGTGCATATACGGAAGCTGGCCGCTTCCGTATATGCGCATATACGAAAGCTGACTGCTTCTGTATATGCACATATATGGAAGTTGAGCATTTTTGTCTATGTGCATATATGGAAGGTGACCACTTTCGTATATGTGCATATACAAAAATTGTTGGCTTTCCTATATGTGCATATACGAAAGTGGTCAACTTTCGTCTATGCACATATACAAAAGTGGTCAACTTTTGTATATGCGCATGTACGGAAGTTGACCACTTCCGTATATACCCATATATGGAAGTCAATCGTTTCTGTATATGTGCATATATGGAAATGTCGGCTTCCATATATGCACATATACAGAAGCAACCAACTTCTATATATGTGCATATATGGAAATGGTCGACTTTTGTATATGCGCATATACAAAAATGGTCGGCTTTTGTATATGCACATATATGGAAGTGATCAACTTTCATATATGTACATATACAGAAGCCGATCACTTCTGTATATGTGCATGTATGAAAGATGGCAATTTCCATATATGCACATGTACGGAAGCCGACCATTTCCATATATGTGCATATACGGAAGCTGACCGCTTTTGTATATGCGCATATATGGAAATGGTCGACTTTTGTATATGTGCATATACAAAATTGGTCAACTTTCGTATATGTGTCATATATGCACATATACAGAAGTTGACCACTTCTGTATATGCGCATATACAAAAGTGGTCAACTTTAGTATAGGACAAAAAGAAAATTAGTATCATGTACTCATTTTTTAGGCTAAAACATTTGAGTCATGTGCTTTCAAATAACATCTAAACTTAATTGGAAATTACAATTGAAACATAAATCAAATTCTTGCTAAAGAGTGACTTTCTCATGTTCATTATATATAAATACAGTTATAATTGAAATATAAGTCAATATAAATGTATATTTAGAATGGACACTAAATCAAGTGATTAATGTCTAAACATATGCTACTATCTTAAGAAAATGATGTTCTAAGATGAAGGTGTATATTTTAGGTAGTTGCACAACCATTTTAGTGGAGGCCATTCTTTTATTTAGAGCTTCTTAGGTGTTAGTTACTGTAGGTCTTTGTTAGGACCCATAAATGTCCCTTTTCACTATATCTTTTACCCTTTCAAACTTATCATTCCTATGCTAAATGCCTATTTTAATATTGCCAAGACCCTTTTTCCTAAGGTACGAGTCATTAATCTTGCTTTGATATTCTTATTTATTTAACACGTTTGATTGGTAGTATTTCTCATATTTTACCCATAAATGTGAAACTAATGATCAAAATGTGTAGAACATCCAAGACTTAAAGAAGATCGTTGTTGTTACACCAATTGTTACAACTATGTGCTAGTCTAGCATACTGTTACATGACTAAAAAAACTACGCACCTTTCCTGGAATCTGTCACACTTGCTGCAACAGATGCCCACTTATCCTGGAAGTTGTTACACTGACTACAAAATATGCACACCGATCCTAAAAGCTGTTACACTCGCTGCAACAGATGGCCACCGATACTGAAATCTGATTCCTGAAGAATGATCCTCTACTGTTACACGTTTTGGGTCACGATGATTCTTTGTCCAGATTTGATGAATATGACAGATCTCTTGTATCTTATGGACAACTTGAGAATTTGGGATTCTCAAGGCTGTTCTGAGTCCATTTTGAACTAAATGAATCTGTCTTTAAATAGCATATCTTTTGTAATCATTAACAACGAATATTAGTTGTGGAATTGTGAAGTAAAGTGAAGCAACTTGTAATTGAACAATTTATGGTGATTTTAATAAAGAAGGCGACTTGATTTTCTCCAACCTACTGTGATCTCTTTGAGTGGATTCAGTGAGAAGGAAAGGGCCCACCTTCATCACAGACTCCCCTCTGTTTTGTTGTTTTAGATTAGCTACTTTGATTTATGTGAATAACCTGTTAGCATTCTTAGATCATAATTGTTGTTACAATTCAGTTCCTCTTTGTCAAATGCGCATCAGTGTGTCTCATGAGAATCAGAAGTCAAGTGTTGTATACAACTAGAGAATTGTCTGTTTGTACTAGATAAAACTTTGCTTTCAAAAATAAGTAATTAGAAGTGAGAATTTACTCCCTACAACTAAAGTAGATTTCCTTTCTGCAATTAGCACAAAATTCCTTTCTACAAGGATAAAATAGAAAATCAGAATAAGATAGATAATCCAGGATTCATATACACTCATCAATCTAGATTTCAATTAAGCAATCATGATTTCAATCCTGCAACAATAGATTATAACTCGAGATGTGTTGGCAACTTGTGCTAGTGTTTAGTTTTCCAAAACTCTGTTTTATTTCAATACTGCAACTTGATTAATGTTTTCTTTCATCAATCTAGCATAGACTGTGCACAATTATCTTGCAATAACAAAAATTCCCCAGGTTTGACAATTTATATTGAACACCTTAATTATCTATTTATTTAGACAATTAAAGTGCCCAACATTTTGGTGTCGTTGTCGGGGAATATAATTATAGAGTTTTGTAAGCACATTAGTTTTCTTTTCTTAGGAATGAATAAGTCTGCATGAATCGATGAACAAGAGGATGTATTCCCAAAAATACTAACCCTATAGGTACTAGAGGACGTGGAGGAAGGAACCCTGCACTGGGAAGACCAATATTTGTTGATGAGATTATAGCCAGAGTAGATTCTTCTTCAGGATCTATCTTTCGCCCTTCAAATCCTCCAAGGATTCAAATTCCTCAGTCATTAGAACTACCCCAGTTGGAAACATTTCTTTCATCAAGGGCTGAAGCTGAAATTCCGTCACCAACAAATCAGCAAGCAACACTAGAGAATATTGAAGACTGAGAAAGTATATCTCAGCCAAGAGAAATACCAGAAGAATATGTTTATCAGATTAACAAATAGATAGTCACTAAGGAGGAGTGGGACGCTTACCAGATTGAGTGGAATGAGAGAGAAGCCATGGAAAACCAAGGAGATAATGAAGAGGAGTTCAACCGAGAGGAGCCACAAAACAATGAAGATCAGGTAAATGATGAAAATACTATCTCTCCCCTGGTTTTTCCTATTACTAATATTCCTACAAGGGGAATAGCTACTATGAAGAATATACCTCTTTCATCCCTACAAAATTTTCATGGATTGTCTACTGAGGATCCATATGAGTTTCTGTTCGAATTTGATATTTTGTGTAGAAGCTATGACTACACTACTACTGGGTAGAAACTTAAACTATTTCCAGCCACATTGAAGGGAAATACGTTAAGATGGTTCATGAGCCTTGGAGGAGAGAATATCTCAACATGGGTACAGATGAGGCAGCTTTTCTTGAACAAGTACCAAGACTACTATCGAAGAAGGGAACGAAGGGAGGAACTATTCAAGATGTCTCAGAAAGAGGATGATACCCTTGAAGATTTTGTAGAGCGACTCTAGTACAATCTACAAAGGTCTGGACATCCAGATGTGAGTAAGGACACTCTGAAAACTATTTTGCTAAAAGGGGTTAGAGATGATTGTTTAGACATGCTGAATATGCTTGGAAAGGGAGATATATCTAAGGAATCCTATGAAGACATTGTAAATCTTTGCAAGAGATGTTCTCGAGGAACTACAAGGAATAAGTCAGTTACCAAGGATACCACTTTTTAAAGGGTACAAAAATCAACCAATGGAGGGGCAACAAGAGAAGAAATAGGTAATCTATTAGAAGATTTCAAAACATAAATGATTAACTCTTTTTCTTCACAAACTGATACTCTACAGATTAAAAAAAAACAAGAAGAGGCAGAAAAGGCATTGTCCATTTTCTGTCCAAAGTGCAGAGACAAACATCTGAAAAGGGAATGCCAACTGAACAGTGTTCAGGTATGTCCTATTTGTGAATTGGATCATCCTACTGAAAAATGTCCCTCTTTACCAGGTGTAAAAGAATCAATGAAGGAAACTAATGAAGAAGCGGAGGCTGCCTATATAATTACACAAAGAAGACAATGGATGCCAAGAGGCCAAGGTATGGACTCTCAATTCTCTCCTACAACACTTAATTATTGGAACAATCAGCTACCTTATGGCCAGATGAATGCTCCCCCTCCAAATCCAATTCTCCCTCCTTATCAGGATTCCAATGCATGGTTACCTATGCCCCAACAAAAGAGTCACCATGGGCAATGGAACCCATATTGGAGAGGCCCTCAACAACAACTTAGATATCAAAACCATCAACCGAACCTCTAACAACAACAGTTCCAACCCCAGTATCAACAACAACAACTGTAGTTACCTCCCAATTCCCCACAGAACAATCCTCCCTTATGACCTTAGATGATTGTGCAACCTAACCCAAACCCAAATAATAAGGCCATTCAGAATATTGATATGTATAATGTGCCAACTCTTTCTATTACTCCTATGTCTTGTGATGAGATAAAATTAAGATCATGGAGAATCGTTGAGCCCATAATTGAAGATGCTCCATCTTCAGAATCAAACAAGGAATCAACAGAAAAACCATCTGCCGATACAAAAGAAATTGACCAACCTATTAAAGAATCAGCAGAACCCCATTCCCTGAAAGATTGGAAATTACCAAAACTATGGAATTACCATCCTTCAATCTCTTAGGATAATTGCAAAACCTACATGTTAACATTCCACTATTGCAAGTGATTAGAGATGTCTCTATTTATGCCAAGACTATGAGATATCTCTGTATCAGAAGACTTGGAAGGAAACCTAGGGACCCCCTCACATTTCATGTAGTGGGGGACTTGTTTGAACTAATGTTAGGCAAAACCCCACCCATTAAATATGGTGACCCAGGAAACCCTACAATCACTATCAAAATTGGCCAAACACCTATTCCCCATGTGTTAGTTGACTTAGGGGAAACAATTAATATTATGCCAATAGAAACTACACAATTGTTGCAACTCAGAACGCAAGTCTGACCTACTCCTACTATTTTATAATTAGCTGATCATTCCACCATCAGACCATAAGGAGTAATCGATGATTTAGTCATTTCAGTTGATTCATGGGAGTATCCTTCTGATTTTGTCGTTTTGCAACCCAAAACCTGTCTAAGGGGCCACCCTCTAATCCTAGAAATACCATGGTTAGCTACAGCTGATGCCTTCATTGGTTGTAGATCTGGTTCCATGACCATGTTTGATGGTTATGACATGAAAAAACTTACCCTGTATCCTCATGCTACACCCAGTATGGAACCCGAAAATTCTTTATGGATGGACATTAAGGATGAAAGTGATCTACCTGTGTTAACCATAGGAAAATCCCCGAGTTTCAAAGATGAAACAGAGGATGAGTTAATCAACTATTTTATCTATGATCCCTATACTGTCACATAGAACATGCACCACCGATTGACTGAAATATTTGACCCTATTGCCCAGGAAGAGATGAGCCTGGAAAGTTTGTCTGAAACTGTTGTAAATCAAATCGATTCAGCTATAACAACAAATGTTGTAACAAAAAATGTTGAAACAACAACAGTCGAATTATTTCCCAAAGTCAGTTCTAAGAGCATCACTGTAGAAATAAAACCTGGAAAAACCCTAAACATCAATCCCGATTTATCTATTTGTGAAACTCGTCGATTGATGAAATTGCTAATTGAACATAAGGAGGCATTTTCCTGGGATTACATGGATATGAAAGGAATTTCTTTTGAATTATGCACCCACCATATATACATCAAGGAAGAATGCCGACCCATTTTCCAACCCTAAAGGAGGATGAACCCTAATCTTAAAGAAATAGTTAAAGAGGAACTCCCGAAACTTCTCAATGTTGGATTCATCTATCCTATATCATACAACAAGTGGGTTTCACCGTTGGTTATTGTACCTAAAAAGAATGGTAAGTGGAGAGTGTGTGTCGACTATAGATCCTTGAATAAGGCCACGTAGAAGGACCATTTCCCTCTGCCATTTATTGATCAGGTTCTAGACAACCTAGTTGAGAAAAAGGTTTTCTCTTTCCTAGATGGATTCAGTGGCTATAACTAGATAAAAATTGCTCCACAGGACCAAGATAAGACCACCTTTACCAGCCCTTGGGGTACATTTTCCTACAAGGTTCTCCCATTTGGCTTTTGTAATGCGCCAACCACTTTTCAGAGAGCTGTAATTGGTATTTTTTCTGATATGGTGAATGACTGTATGGAGATATTCATGGACGATTTTACACCTTATGGTATTGATTTTGATCAAGATTTGACTAATATGGAAAAAGTGCTCAAAACATGTATACAGTCTCATTTTTCTTTAAGCATGGAAAAATTCCATGTGATGATGAGCAAAGGTGTGGTGTTGGGACACTTCATTTCTTATGTAGGAATTCACGTAGACCCAGCCAAAATCTAGGTAATTTTGGGCATTCCAACTCCAACAACTCAAAAAGAGGTAAGAAGAGTTTTAGGGCATGCTGGATATTCATTAAAAAAAATTCCAAACTTGCCTCTCCCTTGTTTTTCCTATTAACAAAAGATGTTGACTTTCATTGGACCAACAATTGTGAATTGTCTTTTACAGATCTGAAACAAAAATTATCCACAGCTCCCATTTTGAGAGGGCCCAATTGGGCTTTTCCTCTTCACATTTCTTCAGATGCCTCAGACACTAAAATTTGTGCGGTACTAGGGAAACAGGATGACAAAGAACCCTATGTTATCTGCTATATCAGCAAGAACATGGCTCCGGCTGAGTTAAATTATACAGTTACTGAAAGAGAATTCTTGGTAGCAGTTTACGCAATCAATAAATTCAGGCATTATGTCACTGGTTATCCTACCTTTATTCATACCGATCATACAACAATTAAATATCTGATGAATAAACCTATTACTAATGCCAGAGTAACATTATGGTTGCTATTACTTCAAGAATTTGACATCACTATAGTAGATAGACCAGGGAAAGAAAATGTGGTTGTTGATTTTCTCTCAAGACTGAATATAAATGATGATAATTAACCATTAGATGATTCCTTTCCAGATGAACATTTCTTTTCCATATCTGCTCACTCACCTTGGTATGTTGACATTTCTAATTACTTGGTTGCAAGGAAGGTACCTCCACATCTATCCCCAAGAGAAAGAATGAAAATCATTCAGAAGAGTGCTTGGTATAGTTGGATAGAGGGATACCTTTTATACACAAGCCTAGATCAAGAAATCAGGTGATGTGTGAGGGATGATGAATTTTATGAGCTTCTCAAAGCTTTCCATGATGGCCCTTGTGGGGGTCATTTTCCTGATAAAAGGATTGGACATAAAATTTTAAGGATGGGTTATTTTTGGCCCACCATATTTCAAGATGCCAAGAAGTATGTACAGGCTTGTGACAGTTGCCAACAAATGGGTCAGCCAAATCATAGGGATGAGATGCATCTCTAGCCTCAAGTAGTGTTAGAGCCTTTTGAGACATGGGCCATGGACTTTATAGGGCCCATTAACCCACCTTCTAATCATAAATTTTATATATTGGTCTGTACATATTACATGACCAAGTGGGTGGAGGCAAAAGCACTCATCAAGGCCTCAGAAGAAGTTGTCTTAGCATTATTGTTTGAAGATATATTTTTTAGGTTTGGAATTCCTAGAGAATTAATAACTGATGGAGGACCCCCTTTCACATCACATAAGTTTGAAGCCCTACTCATTCAATATCATGTTTTACATAGAACAACTTCTCCATACCATCCAGAAGGTAATGGCCAAGTAGAAAGTACCAACAAAGTCATAGAAGCTATTCTTACTAAGATAGTAAGAGAACATCATAGGGATTGGTCTAACAGATTACATGAATCTCTATGGGCTTATCGAACTACTTGGAGGAACACAACTGGGTTTTCTCCTTATGAGCTTGTATATGGAAAAAGCCCTATTTTTCCCATTGAATTCAAAATCAAAACCTTAAGAACTGCATTAGCAATCAACCTCGACTTGACTATGGCACAGAAGGCCAGACTGCAACAACTCAATGAGCTTGATGAAAAGCGTTTGGATGTTATTCATCAAACCACAATGATTCAGTAGCAGAGAAAAAAATGGCATGACCGAGTCATTAAGAAGAAATTATTCCAAAAAGGGGATTGGGCTCTGTTGTAAGATTCACGCTTTAAATAATTTCAGGGCAAGCTACGTACATGATGGCTTGGACCTTATGAGATAGACACTATTTTTTCCAATGGGGCAGTCAGGTTAATTACTATTGACGGATCCAATACACAATTATATGCAAATGGTCATCGCTTGAGCCTATATCAACATCCACTTTCCAAGGAAGAATTTAAATTGAGATGCACCACTGATATAGATTACCAATTTTTAAAGGGAACGAAGCCTACTCCTTCCCCTTCTAAATTTTAGGACATTTTGTTTTCAAATAAAATTTTGTATATAAATAAGTTGTGCAAATTTGAAATTTTCTTATTTTGCTTCACGCATTTCATTTCTCTATTTTTTTTTTTCTAATAAATTTAGCCTAGAAAGGTATTAGCAAGTTGCTTGTGTGTAGATAAACTAAAGAACAACAAGGTATATTACAATGGAAGACACCAAAGGATTAGTTTTTGGAAGTTGCAAAACTTCCTAAAAACTAAGTATTTCCATGTTCGGGCCGATTTACATGCTGTTACACCCTTTGGCCGATTTACATGTTGTTAAACCTTTTGGTTGATTTGCATGCTTTACACCTGTTCCCAACTCTTTTGCATTGCATGTTGTTACACCCTTTTATGACAAATTGGCCAATTTACATACTGCTACACCTAGTACCACAATTCCGACCAAAATATTTGTTGATACACCTACTGCTATTTTTCCCTTTTAGCTAGTTTCTATGCTGCTACACCACCTTCTTAACATTTCTTCCATTTCTACATACAACAACATTGTTGTTTTGTCAAGATTTCCGCCATTTTTGAAAAAAATACTTTATTCTCTCTCTATCCCACAAGAGCCGCTTCATCATTACTTAAACTCCACATCTGCAGCGTTTCAACGGTTCAACCATAGAAAGGACTCCACTCATGCTCCACTTTTCATATCATCATTTCTCACGTTCGAGAGTCATCTCTCATTATTGCAGCCACTTGACGCAGATCAAACGGTGGTTGGATAGTGCAGTTACTCCGACAGCTAAGTTCGGGTGGTAAGTTATGAGGTACGTTGCTAATCTTATGTGTCTAAATTGATATGGATATGAAAGCACACTTTCATGAATACCTGATCGATTGTCCTAATCCATTAAAACACGAGCCAATAATATTAGTTTGGGGGGGGGGACGAAAATCTACCTCGACCTAACCACAAAATTTCTTTTTAATTTCACCTCTGCCACCTTCTAACCCCACTTATTTTTGTTGTGACACTGTGTTCTTCATGCAAATCCATGATCAACTTGATCTGTCTCTAGTTTAGGTGTTTATTTCTCCTCCTAATTTACTGTCTAATAGAAATACAACGTTATGGGAGGAACGCCCGTAAGATATAAGCCAAAAAATCTCAATACATTGCTGCTGCACCTGGATGTTTATCAAATATTTCTGCAAGCTGGCTAGATTCCCTATTTTAAGAACCTACAGGGGTTTAATGGAGCATAAGTCTTACAGTTCAGTCAGAATCTCGCATATGACTATTCAATGGTAAACGGAGTGTGGATTCCAGTGATCGAAGAGAGCACAGTGGTTGTGACAAGATTTCCGACCACATGAGTCAAATGGTTTAACAGGAAAGCGCATCTTCTCGATGCACAAAAGGGTTTCCTCATGGGCAATGAGTGAGTAGAGACCAAAGGCCGAGGTGAAGATGTCAGTTCCTTACCAGAGCCATGGGGGAAGGTATCAAAATTCATAAAAAGGTACATTACATGTGAAGGGAGATATCAAGTTGTCTATTTTTCTGATTTTGTTCTACTGTCACATTTATGACATCAGAAGCTAAGCAACATCCCTTACTACCTACTTCAATCTCTGCATAATATGGCTCAATTTGTTAAGAAATCCAAGCACCCCATGAATTGTCTTTCAAATCATAGACTAATAGGATTGTTGATTCATAATGGAATGGGAATTCCTAATGACCCATTACTTGAGCCAATTCATGTGCCTGTTGTTACAACCAACCTAGAATAGTCACATCCTGTACCCTTGACTGCACCAGCAGTTAACACCCCGACTGTAACTGCCCGCAAGTCAACTATGAACACCAAATGAAAAATCCAAAGAACCTCTCACACCACTGAGAAACGCCTTGATAGTCTTGAACTAGAATAGTTAAACCCTCTACCCTCAGTGGTGGTTGAGCCAACAGTCGACAGTGAAATCCCTGGACCAAATCATGATCCTCAGCACTCTACTACAATATTCGTTGTTCAGGAACTCCCTCGGACCCTTAAATCTAAGAAAAGGAAATTCCTTCCTTCTATATCTACACTACCCAAGAAAAGAACTAGGTCAGAGAGATCCACTGTAACAACAACTCCAACATCCATTGCAACTGCAAGTACCTCGATTCCTTCGCCTGTGGCACCAACAACAACTCAAAATCCACCTATTGTTGTAACAACAGTACCAGTATCTACTATATCTGACAATGAATCAATTCAGCCAGCCAAACGTCAATCTAGACGAGAATCTCAGAAGAGAATTGACAAAAGAAACTCTCCTAGTGCTGCAACAGTAGTTCAGACCCCTATTATCACTACTACTGAATCGCCTTAGAAAAGAAAACCTAAGCCTATAAGAAAATCTAAGAGGGGCATCAACAGGGTTGTACCAGATGCTTCCATAGAGTGTCCTGAGTCTTCTCATACTTAGACCCTACCATAATGTATGGAGGTACGTATTCCAGGTTTCACCTTGTGCAAGGAATTTCAGGCTACCATTTTATCATTACAGGAGAAACGTACACGAGTTACTGTAGAATCACCGGCTTCGCTTGATGATTCTACGCATCCCTCGATGACTGATGAAGTAAAGATTATACCAAACCCTAGCATTCCAAAATTTCATCCCTGTATAGTTGTTGAAGAACACCCTTCCTCTCTGAAGCCCATGAAAAAGAAAGACAATGTTTTTGTCTCTACTTTACCTAGGAGGAGAACTCAGTCAACAAAGTCTACTGCGGTAGCAGTGGGATGGCAGGATATGGAACATGCAATACCTATTCTTCTTCCATTACCCTCCATTACTACAGAGACTACTACACAAGAACCAGTCCCCTCAGATGACATGGTTGTTACACAAGAACCAACTATCCAGGTGTTATAAGCAAAATCTGTCCGTAGGGGACGGATCCGACCTATCCGGCTGTGAAGCCGGTTACAGCCTCTTTGGTAGCTCGGCACGAGGCAGAGGCTACCCACACCACAGGTGGTCCTTCACCTGAGGTGGTAAAGAAGGGGAAGAAGAAAGGTGAAAGACTTACAAGAAGTCCTTCTCAGGACCACCCACCTTGGGTGTTATCCTTCCTTAGCTTCCTGGATGGCCGAAATGGCCTGGGGGATGAAATTTATGGACAATGGGA
>ML794389.1:577304-611963 GCA_009831015.1 Picea engelmannii
AAGCACTGCAACCAATTTGATGTCCAAAAGTGGTCATAAACTTGCGAAGGCTCGTTCTCACTAACCGGGGGTCGAAACCAAGAACGGGATATACCGTTGGAAAGGTCTCACACTGCCCTACACCATGTATGGGTTTGATTTTCGCTTTGATACCATCATCTGAACAGATTCAGACCAGGAAGCTACAGCTATTAGTTTGGCCCATTCGGGTGACTTTGACTTTGCGTGCCTCATATGGGTTATACTGACTCAGAATCAAGATCATGATAGCTTGTTGAAAAGCTTGTCCCGATCCATGCCACTTGAAAGTGTTGTAACCCTTGAATAGAACAGTTTTGACATGAGGAAGAAATGCCATGGGAAGGCCCACAAGTCCCTGAGTGCACCCAACTGATACTCTTTCAAGGGCAGAGGCCATAATAACTATGACCCCCGCCACTGTCTTTGACTGGAACCATAGCACCAAGGGGAGTTTATGTAGAAGTAACTGTGTAAAACACCATGTTGAGCCCAGAGCAGATTTTTGGGTCAACACCAGGCAAAGACTATTCCACAAGGATTATTCAGGCCATAATCAACTTGTGCACCGGAACAAGTCCTGGGTGTATCTTCCACACAAGAACCAGTTACACAAACTTGCGAGGATGTACCGCTTGCTCAAATATTTTCTCAAATTGAGAAGAAGATCCAGGACACAACAAATTCCAATATTACTGAACTATTAAAGAAAAATGATAGCCTCAAAGCAGAGTTGGCTTCCTTAAGGGATGAATTACAAGTGGATCGTTAGAACAATCCAGAGGGGATATCCTTAGACATATTATCACTTAGAAAATTTGTTATGGAACAACATAGAGAGATCATGTGCTCTGAATGTGGTAATATCTATTTTGAGGCAGGCTATAAAATAGTAAAAGTACCAGTCATTGGCCAGCCTGAAGAACCAATCAACCTCTAAGTTAAGACAGAATTTGACCTTACTGCTCCACAAGAACCAGTAAGAAAGAGGAGATCTCTACATAATAGAGTAGTTGCTGGTTCACCGGCAGCTCAAACAAAAGAACCTCTGTTGCACTCTTTTCTTAAAAACAAGGCAAGTAGGACAATTTTTTGAGCTAACAAATATTAGGGATACACACAGTTTTGCATACAGGCACTTAATGAATTTTCTTAGTAGTTTACATGGGAGGAGTCATCTACCTACTTCAGATTCAGTGAAAGGTTTGAAAGTTTTTTTGCATGAGGACATGCAATGTCTTTAGTTGGGGGGCATGTTAGGACCCAACAATGTCCCTTTTTCACTATATCTTTTACCCTTTCAAACTTATCATTCCTACGCTAAATGCCTATTTTGATATTGCCAAGACCCTTTTTCCTAAGGTATGAGTCATTAATCTTGCTTTAATATTATTATTTATTTAACACATTTGATTGGTAGTATTTCTCATATTTTACCCATAAATGTGCAACTAATGATCAAAATGTGTAGAATAGCCAAGACTTAAAGAAAGATTGTTGTTGTTACACCAATTGTTACAGTTGTGTGCTAGTCTAGCATACTATTACACGACTACAACAACTGTGCACCAATCCTAAAAGTTGTTACACTCACTGCAACAGATGGTCACCGATCCTGAAAGACGAATCCTAAAGAATGATCCTTTGTTGTTACACATTTTGTCTCACGATGATTCTTTGTTTAGATTTGATGAATATGATAGATCTCTTGTATCTTATGAACATCTTGAGAATATGGGATTCTCAACGCTGTTCTGAGTCCATTTTGAACTAAATGACTCTGTCATTAAATAATAGAGATTTTGTAATCATTAATAAGATAGATTAGTTGTGGAATTGTGAAGTAAAGTGAAACAACTTGTAATTGAACAATTTCTGGCGATTTTAATAAAGAAGGTGACTTGAGTTTCTCCAACCTACTATGATCTCTTTGAGTGGATTCAGTGAGAAGGAAAGGGCCCACCTTCCTCAGGGACTCCCCTCTATTTTGTTGTTTTAGATTAGCTACTTTGATTTATGTGAATAACCTGTTAGCATTATTAGATCATAATTGTTGTTACACTTCAGTTCCTCTCTGTCAAATGCGCATCAGTGTGTCTCATGAGAATTAGAAGTCAAGTGTTGTATACTGCTGGAGAATAGTCTTTCTGTACTAGATAAAACTTTGCTTTCAACAATAAGTAATTAGAAGTGTGAATTTACTCCTTGCAACTAAAGTAGATTTCCTTTCTACAATTAGCACATAATTCCTTTCTACAAGGATAAAATAGAAAATCAGAATAAGATACATAATCCATGATTCTTATACACTCATCAATATAGATTTCAATTAAGCAAGTGTGATTTCAATCCTTAAAAAATAGATTAGAACTCCAGCTGTTTCAACAGCTTGTGCTAGTGTTTAATTTTCCAAAACTTTGTTTTCTTTCAATACTACAACTTGATTAATGTTTTGTTTCATCAATCTAGCATAGACTATTCACAATTATCTCGCAATAGCAAAACTTCCCTGGATTTGACAATTTATATTGAACACCTTAATTATCTATTTATTTAGACAATTAAAGTGCCCAACAATCTTGTCTCTTAGAGATTAGACAGGTTTAATCCTAAGATAGGAGGTCTTTATTGCTATTCATTACCGTACGGGTTGTGGTTTTTTGAGATAGTGAGTGACCACAAAAGTCTCAATGTTTAAAGTTGACAACTTCCATATATGCGCATATAGGGAAGCTGACCACTTCCGTATATGTGCATATACGAAAGTGGTCATCTTCCCTATATGTGTCGTATATGGACATATACATAAGTAGTCAACTTCCGTATATGTGCATAAACGTAAGTTGACCATTTTCGTATATGTGCTTATACGGAAGTGGTAGGCTTCCATATATGTGCGTATACAGAAGTGGTCGATTATGTATGTGTGCATATATGGAAGTGGTTAGCTTATATATATGTGAATATATGAAAGTTGACCACTTTTGTATATACGAAAGTTGACAACTTCTGTATATGCACATATACAAAAGCCGATCATTTTCATATATACGCATATATGGAAATGGTTGGCTTTCATATATGAACATATACAAAAGTGGTATATATGGAAGATGACCACTTCCGTATATGCTCATATACGAAAGCTGACCACTTTCGTATATGAACATATACGAAAGTGGTCAGCTTCCTTATATGCGCATATATGGAAGCCGATCATTTTCGTATATGCCCATATACGGGATCCAATCACCTCTGTATATCTGCATATACTGAAGGTGATCATTTCTGTATATGCGCATATACGGAAGCCAACCATTTTCGTATATGTGCATATACGGAAGTGGTCAGCTTCCGTATATGCGCATATATGACACATATACAAAAGTTGACTATACGGAAGTTGACCACTTCCGTATATGAGCATATACATAAGTGGTCAACTTCTGTATATGTGCATATATGGCACATATACGAAAGTTGACCACTTCCATATATGCGCATATACGGAAGTTGACCACTTCTGTATATGCACATTTATGAAAATGGTTGGCTTATGCACATATACGAAAGTGGTGAAATTTTGTATATGCTCATATACGGAAATGGTCGACTTCCATATATGCACATATACGGAAGCAGTCAACTTCTGCATATCCACATATATGGAAATGGTCCGCTTCCGTATATGTGCATATATATGGAAATGGTCAACTTCCATATATGTGCATATACAAAAATGGTCGGCTTCTGTATATGTGCATATATGAATGTCGTCGACTTCCGTATATGCACACATACAAAAACCGACCATTTTCGTATATGCACATATACGAAAGTGGTCATATTCTGTATATGCACATATATGGAAGTGGTCAACTTTCGTATATGTGTCATATATGCACATACATGGAACTTGACCACTTCTTTATATGCGCATATATGGAAGTTGACCACTTTCATATATGTGCATATACGAAAGTGGTCATCTTCTGTGTATGTGTCGTATATGTGCATATACAGAAGTGGTCAACTTCCATATATGTGCATAAATGGAAGCCAACCATTTTCGTATATGTGCTTATACGGAAGTGGTCAGCTTCTTCATATGTGCATATACATAAGTGGTTAGCTTCTATATATGTACATACACAAAGTGGTTAGCATCTGTATATGTGCATATACAAAAGTTGACCACTTCCATATATGTGCATATACGAAAGCCGACCATTTCAGTATATGTGAATATACAAAAGAAGTATATGGAATTCAACCACTTCCCTATATGCACATATACAGAAGATGACCACTTGCGTATATGTTGATATATGAATGTGCCCGGCTTCCGTATATGCGCATATACGAAATCCAACCATTTTCATATATGCGCATATGCAGAAGTGGTCAACTTCCATATATGCACATATACAGAAGTGGTCAACTTTTGTATATGTGTTGTATATGCACATATATGGAAGTTGACCACTTTCATATATGCGGATATACAGAAGCTGACCACTTCCATATATGCACATATACGAAAGTGGTCAACTTCTGTATATGTGTAGTATATGCGCATATATAGAAGTGGTAAACTTCCATATATGTGTGTAAACAGAAGCCGAATGTAACACCTTGTTTCCCCCAGTTTGTAAATATAACTATATTGGCCAAGGAACTATGGAAAAAATAAAAGTGTGAATGTTTGATTTGATGAACCTTTGTGTAGAAGGTCGATGAATGTAAATTTTGTTATTTTAATAGAAAATGGTTACATGTTGCATGACTGTTGAAAGAGGGGATGTGCTAAGATAAACCATGAATGCTATGAAAAGGTGGTGGAGGGGACCAGGAATGGTTGCGTTAACCTCCACCGAACCAGTACCATGCTAGAATTAATTTCTCATATTAGAACAAACCTCTGACCCAAGAATGAATTATAGTCGGGCTGGTAGGTGTGAAGACCTCCTCAAGAGTTAATGAGGGGATGGGGTAGACCATC
The DNA here is from genome assembly GCA_009831015.1 of Picea engelmannii. NCBI lineage: Eukaryota > Viridiplantae > Streptophyta > Pinopsida > Pinales > Pinaceae > Picea > Picea engelmannii. Next base: position 582,325 of record ML794389.1, read on the forward strand.
CATCTGTAAGGCATACAGACTTGACCATGGACTGAGAATTTGAGCCACATGCAATATTGTTGAGGAAGGAAAGAAAGGAATCTAGGTGGGAAGAGGAAGACTTGCGAAGAATGCAAAGACAAGAGCCGAAGATCTCTGGTCCGAGGGAGGACTGAAAGAGGAAAGTGAGTTCTGATAAAAAAAAATAGAGACTGAGCTGGGAGAAGGATAGTAACCTTCATCCTTATCTGTTTCTGTATTGGGAGAAGGAGAGTAACCTTCATCCCTAACTTCCGTTGAGCTGGAGGTAAGAGATTGAATCTCAAAGCATCGTGGTTTAAGCTCGGGGGTGGCCAGTGAAAAATCCATGGGGAGTGATTGAGCCTATGGTTGGGTGGAAACAAGCACCCCTTTCAGCAGTCACATCACACCCTATGGTTATGATAAGTGTTTTCTTACCTTGTGCTTTAAACTGTAAATAATGGATGCATGCGAGTATATATACGTCTACAAATGGTTTCTGTATTAAATGATTAGGTTATGAGTATACATTCATTCCATTGAGAACTTACACTTATGTTTTATTTTCCATATGCTCTTGTTCAATCCTCAAAGGCGCTTTCTCCAAGGAACTACATCACCATTCCAGATTCGGAGCATGCCTCTGGGCATAGCTATCATTTGGTAACCTCACAAGTTTACTTTTCCCTGACTCAGACCTTAAAGCCCCATGAGTTATAAAGGAGTTCCCTTCAGACCAGTAGTCTAGGAGATTTTGAACTTATGCTTAAGTCCTTAACCATAAACACATCTAAGAGAAGGTACTATAGCCCAAGAGTTATCTGAAGACCCATGTGCCTCGAGTCTAGGAACCCTGTGCAAAAAGGAGTTAGCTCATGAAGGTTTCGGAACCTTGGAGCTCGAAGCTTCAAGATGTCAAATTGTATGATAGTCAATTTACCCGAACCACCGATGACCTAATAATATGACAGTGGAGATGGAAGAAATCCATTTAATGTGAGGAGAGGCCACATCGATTGTTAGATCAATTCATACAAGCACTAGGGTTAACGAATCAAACACCAGCTGATCGATTTAATCGATGGTTGGGTATCATTGAAGAGTGCGAAGGTTTAATTAGCGGACCTGCTAGTTCATGGCCTGTAATCAACCCACATCATTGATCTCGTCGAGAATGGAATATCAATGAATAAGATTGGACTAGAGATGAGTGAGCACTTCCCATATTGTGGAGGTTGGACCCCACAATCAATGTGAACCACCAATCTATGAATGGAGATTGAGGGTGGGGAATCATTATGGAGCGCAAAGGTGAAAGTAGCGGACATGTTATTTCGTGACCCACAATTCACCAACACCGTTGATCTCATTGGAATGGAATATCAATGACTCCAATTAGACTGAGTTGGGCAAGTAACTTTTAGATTGCGGGGTGTTAGCACTAGGAATCACCCTCAGACTATAATGAGGATAAGCCCAGTACCCATCAGTTTATATAGTAAATGTAAATGAGTTTTAGATGGTCTAATGGAGAAGACTCAATGATAATAACATTCTAACTCAGAAACATGGACTAGTATGCGCAAGCAATTGAGGTCTGGAATCAACTTCAGTCAGTAAGTTGGAGTAAGGGTGAATAGAGGGAAGGCTTTGGTGAGGAGAGTGTAGAGATATGTTGTGGACATCAGGTCTTCCAACAACCTAAGGAGGAGAAACTTAAACACAATATCATCTTGAATTAAAATCTCAAAGAAACTGAAAGAAACTATAAAAACACTATAATACAACATTCATCATAATACAGTCATAACAATCCATGTGAATCAGTTAATCATGAACTCTCTCAGTATCATAGGAAAATAAGATGGAGTAAGAAAGATGACTTAGATTAACCAATATGTCTCAAAAACAAATGCATAACCAGAGAACCAGTTGTTCTCAATCAAAATATTACAATAGCAGGGAGCCTAACTCAACCATTCGACCTTCAAAAAATATCAAAACTGAGTATTTATACTCAAAGCCACTTGGTCCCTTCAGAAGCACATTCTGGTCATTTCATTCAAGGCTTGGAGAGATGCATCTTCCTCTATCAGATTGCACTTACATTCTTTTGTCAGACGCAAGATCAGATCAGTATAGGCTTCACAAGAAAATCCATGACAGGGGAACTTTCTACTGTTGGTCTTCCCTCCATGGCCAGTTCTTCAATGATTTACATTTATGTGGTGAAACACCCATGAATTTTCTAGGCGAGCTCATGACTCCTTCAAGTCAATTTTGGTGCCTCGAGGTCACAAAAATCTTTCTCTGTGACCAACTCGGACACTTTGATCTTTTGTGTAGCTCCTTTTCATCACCCCATGCGACCTCGAGTCATGACCTCGTGCTTATCCCATGTGAAATTTCAGGATTTCTCATTTTGGGAGTTTTCACTCCCCTTGATTTCAAATATCCCAATGCTCGAAATCGCGAAACTCCCCATCTAGATCAACGGTCGGATTTTATTTGAATTTGACAACCATGATCTTCTCCTCGAATGGCCTCGGCTGCCTGCCGCTCAATCAAGTTCCTACCTTTCTTTACAACCCTGCTTCTATATGACCCTGGGCTGTGATTGTGGGCCTAATTCCCAGGTGTTTCAGGATTTTGCGTTTCACGAGTTCACACTGTGTTCCATGCTTAAATCCCCAAGTCGTGAAATTGCGATTGCTTAGATCAGGTGACGCGTGTCCCCTTGCATCGGATGGACCTGATCTACCTTTGTCCCAACGGTTCCCTTTTAATCAATGGCTGTGATCTTTTCATGATTTTTCATTTCGTGAGTTCTAAAACTCTGCTCTTTGACCGCTCTAACTTGCGAAATCGTGACTATGTTGATCGTGCACCATGTGTCCTTATGAAATGAACGACCTATATTATTTCGACATTTTGCATCTCATGAATCCTCATGGCTCTGCCCTTTGACTACTCCATTATGCGAGTCAATGAAATGCTAATCTTGAGCCATGTTTCCTTTCTCGGATCAATGGCTAGGATGGCCTCACGATTTTATAACTCTGTTTGACGCTATACCTCATGTATCTCTATGATCCCAATTGCCCGATATCTACCGATATGAGTTGTCTGATGGAAACGACGGTTGAGACAGACTCTATGCTTGATGGATTTTTGTGATCCAGGTATGTGCATTCCTTTGCACAAATCGCGCCCCAATTTTGGATGAAAAACATTTGTGGGTCTTTTAAGCCCACTTCTTTCACATTTGTTCACCCAATGGCCAACTCCATAGGAAAACTTCACCTTGCAAAAATATGTGATAACACAGGGGTTGAACTCTATGATAAAGAGAACACATGTTAGGGCCCCACAATTACTATGAACCGTCAATCGTTGTTGACCTTCAACCTAAATTTGACGAAATCCATAAAATGCGAGGAGCAGGCGAAATCGAATCCTTCAAGGATATCAAGCTCAGAAGTGATAACACTTTTTAGAAGTGTAGATGAGGTCCAAGAGACAGAATCGTAGGAGGAACAAAGATCGAGGCCTTTGAATACTTATAAAATCTTCTAAGTCAGAGAAATCAGAAGCTCGGGAGGAAGAGCGTCAGTAGCCATTGGTTTGCAACACCGAGGGACATGTGGTGACATATTGTGAGCTTTGGATAATCAATTTGAGAGTTTCAATTGAGATTTGAGATTCCTGAAACCCAAAGTCTGAAGGAAATCTAGACCGTCAAAACCCGAGGGACACGTGGTGACAAATTGTGAGCTTCGGATAATCACTTCGAGAGTTTCAATTGAGATTTGAGATTCCCAAAACCTAAACACCGAAGGAAATATGGACCGTTGGATCCAGAGGGACACATGGTGACAAATTGTGAGCTTTGGATAATCACTTCAAGAGTTTCAGTTGATATTTGAAACCTATGAAATCCAAAGACCCAAAGTAGATCGCAACCATCGGATCCAGAGGACAGGTGGCACAAATCTGTGGACTCTGGGTAAAGACCGAATAAAATGTCAGTGGTCGGATCCAGAGGATAGGTGGCGTAAGACTGTGGACTCCGGGTAAATACCCAAAGTAGATCCTGTCTATTGACCGATAGGAGATACGTGTCGATAGATAAGAGTCTCTAGGTGAATGCACTTCAGAAGAAATGAGTGCATAGAAGCTTGAAACTCCCAAAGCTTGAAGATCCAAAGAGCCAAAGTAGATCTTGTTTGTTGGTCATCAGGAGATACATGTCTATAGTTTAGAGATTTCAAGGAACATCACTTCAAAGGTTTCCAGGTGAGGAGTGAGACAAACTCCCAAAGTCTCGAAAGTCGAAGAGACGGAAAGCCGAAGGGAACCTGGACCATTAGATCCAGAAGGGTGCGTGGCGACATATCGTCAACTCCGGGTGGAAGTATTCTAGGAGGACACAAAGGAGAAGAGTTTGGAATTGCCAAAGCCTGAACAACTGAATAATTCAAGAACTATCGATCTACGGGAGGACACATGTCATCATATCGTGGACTCCGGGTAAAATGTTCTAGGAGAAATGGAGAGGGAGGAAAACTGAGATCTAAGATCTTTGAAGGCCAAAGTTTTGAAGCGGGCTAGAGCCGTGGATTTTAAGAGGATGCGTGGAAAACAATCTGCTACTCCGGGAGAAATAACTCCAGAATAAAGAGAAGGAATTGAACAAGAACTCCCGAAGGTCGGAGAGCCGGAGTTCATCTGAACCGCCCGTTTGCGAGGGATGGTTGTCAGTAGATCTTCCACTCTAGGAGATAGCCACTATAGAGAAAAACAAGGTTTGGGAGTTGAAAACTCTGAATGCCGAAGTCCTGAAGAAAATCACATCCATTGATTTAAAAAGGGGTAGATCTAAGCCGCCATTTCAGAGGTACCGTCAATATCGTGAGATCAAAGGTAATGTTGAATTACGGGGATAGAAAGTGCTCAAAATTTAAAAGTTAGAGGGCGGGCCACAATTGGAACCATGATATTGAGAACGGGATATGTGGTGGTTTGTGGTGAATTGCGGGGAGAAAAGAGGTTGGAATCAAACCACCCTGTCCGTGCCCACAAACATGTGATTGGCGTTCGGACGTAACCCGCAGTCATATACTATGGTCCTCAAAGAAAGAAGGGGCTAGTCCCCTGACTTTCCAAATTAGAGACCGTAGAGAGAGGATTTGTTCCTATAAAGAGAATGAAATTTTTATGCCCCATCGTGGGGGTGTTACAAATTGGTATCAAAGAATGGTTACAACACTTGGCCTGCTTGGGTTCATGGGCGAGTCACTTAAAAACTCTATTTGGAGTAATTTTAAAGAGTGACACCCTATCTTACCTCTTTCTTAAAAAGTCTAGTTAAAAATGTTATTAAGGAAAAGAATGAAACTTTCTACTATGTGTGTGCATTTAAGAAATTTGAACCATGTCTTGTTCATAAACTAATAGACTGTTAGCTAAAAATAAGTGTTTTTTTCAGCACTCGAGAAGTCAGTAAATCATGGGAAAAAATCAAGACTAAAGGATGGTAATGTGTCATGAAGAGGGGGATGGATCCCACAATAGAGATGAAGAATCTGACGAAAGGAGGGTGGTTGAAACCCCTCCAGATATGGCTGAAATTGTAAGGAGCCTCAGGGCCGAATTACAAATTTGCAAGGATGACAATGAGAGATTGATAAAGGAGAAAGACAAACAAACAAAAATTAACACAGTCTTGTTGCAGAGCTTATCTGACATACAGAGGAAACTGCAGCATGAACCTGCAACTAGTCATGTGGACCGATGAAATGAGAATAGAAGTCAAAGTCCATCTGTGATCCAAAAACATGACCCCATAAGTGACCACACTAGGAGAAGTACCTCGAAGAAGGACCAACCTGGAGGTAGGGGACACTCGTCGGTAGATTCCTCTGGAAAGGAAGCTGGCAACTCCAAAGGACCTTCTAGTAGCAGATCTAGCTCACATTCTTAAAGGAAAGGAAAGAAGAGGAAGTGTTCACAAAATCATGATCCCGAAGAGTTCAAGAATCCAAACCACCCTCTTTTGATGGAAATATTAAGAAGCGAGAAGAGGACGAAGCTTGGCTGCTTGGTTTAAAGAAGTACTTTAGAGTCCATGACTACTTTGAAAACTTGAAGGCTCAAATAGACATCTTCCACCTGAATGGAAAAGATTCCATTTGGTGGGAAGACCTTAGGAATGTGAAAGGAGTCCATGAGAAGGACTTGTTATGGAAAAAATTCGAGAAATACTTCAGGAAGCAGTATTTGTCAGAGAAATACATGGATGGGAATACTAAGGAATTCTATGAACTCGGACTGGGGAAGCTCACCGTAGATGAATATGTCAATAATTTCCTTGAGATACTGAGGTATGTACCCTACATAAAAGATGAAAAGGTAAAAATGCAGCGATTCATTAGTGGATTACCTTAGACCTACCAGGTCAGAATTGAATTTGACGAACCAAAGACCTTACAAGAAACCATCTGGAAGGTGAGGTATTTTTATGAATAGTTCAAGAATAAGACTAGACCTCGCGAGGTCTGGAAGAAGAGGAGTAGTTAATAGTTCAAGAAGAAGGGAGTTAAATCCTCAAGATTTAAGAACTATGGGAAGGGTTTTAGAATGAGCCTTCCTACTAGAAGTGTGCATCAACAAAATTTCCCCTCTAAGAGTGGAAATAAACCTTTTAAGACAGTCCCAGAAAATAGTGATAACCTAAAGAAGGAACCCTTAAAATGATGGGGTTGTGGAGAAGATCATTAGTTGAGGGACTATCCACACAGACAACATAACAATAAGAGAGTCTACAATATCCAATAAGATACCACCGTTAATGATGTGGCTAGGAGCATGCCACAAATCTATGCAGCCTTGGACAATAATCAAGACGACCACCAAGCTTCAGTAGTGGAGCTGGAAGGTATGATTGCCAACCATCTAGTTTCTATTTTAATTGACCCTGGTTCTAATTTGAGTTATGTGGCCCCTCAGACTGTTGATAATTGTAAACTGCAACCAATTAGACACCAAAAGGAAAGTGGAAGAAGTCATACCAGCCTGTCAATTCATCATGGATGGATTGCCCACCTGAGCGAACCTTAACATACTTCCCCTGGGATCTTATGACTTGTTGATTGGTATGGACTGGTTGGCTACTTATAAAACTAAGTTGGACTATTACCATAAAACTTTAGAATGTGTAAATGAAAAAGGGGGAAAGATAACCCTCCAAGGGATTCAGAAGCTTGTCTCGGTGAGACAAATATCAACTCTTCAAATAAAAAAATATTGCAGAAAGGGGTGTCCTCTATATGAAATACAGGTGTTGGAATCTGTTGAGGATGACAAACTGAACCTAGTAGACCACCCCATATTAAGAGAATATAAAGATGTGTTTCCAGAAGAGATACCAGGCCTACCTCCAAGAAGATACATTGGCTTCTCGATAGAACTTACATCAGGAGCAGTGCCAGCATCTAGGACACCCTATAGGATGAGTACGCCATAGTTGGTCGAGCTCAAGCTACAGCTAAAGGAGATGATGTACAAAGGATACATCCAAACCAGTGTATCTCCGTGGGGAGAACTCGTATTGTTTGTGAAAAGGAAGGATGTCACACTTTGATTGTGCATAGATTATAAACAACTCAATAAGACAACCATAAAGAACAAATATCCCTTACCAAGAATCGATGACTTGTTCGACCAATTGGAAGGTGATTCCATCTTCTCAAAGATCAACTTAAGGTCTGGATACCATCAAGTCCAGATTAAGGATGAATACATCCACAAAACATCCTTCAAAATGAGGTATGGTCACTATGAGTTTGTGGTGGTGCCATTTGGGTTAACCAATGCCCCTACCACTTTTATGTGTTTGATGAACAATGTACTCAGCAAATTTCTGGACAAATTTGCTTTGGTTTTCATTGATGATATCCTATTATACTCCAAGAATATATAAGAGAACGAATAACATCTTAGACTTATACTTCAAGTACTAAGAGATCATCAACTCTACGCTAAGTTTAGCAAGTGCGACTTCTTTCAGAAGAAAGTACATTACTTAGGCTATATTATTTCTAAGGAAGGTGTGGCAGTGGACCCCGAAAGGATCATATCTATTATGGAATGGCCTACCCCAAAGGACGTATCCGATATTAGATCCTTTATGGGCTTATCATGATACTATAGAAGGTTCATAAAAGGGTTTTCCAAGATTGGTTGTCCAATCACTGCCCTTCAAAAAAAGGGGGTTAAATTCATTTGGACATCAAAATGTGAAGAAAGATTTCAGGAACTAAAATACCTCCTGACCCATGCACCCATGTTGAATATTGCAGACCTGGATAATGATTTCCTCGTGTGTACAGATGCCTGCAAGGAAGGAATCGAAGGAGTCCTTATGTAAGAGGGACATGTAATTTTCTACGCATCCAGGAAATTAAATGAGCATGAGATCAATTATGTGACCCATGACCTAGAGTTGGTTGCCATAGTACATGCTTTAAAAATGTGGAGGCACTACCTCTTGGGTAGGAGATTTGTGCTTATGACAGACCATTGTGGATAGAGGCACCTATTTGATCAACCAAAACTCAATGCCAGGAAAGCTAGGTAGATGGATCTCCTTAGTCATTTTGATTTAGAAATCAAACACATAAAAGGAAAGGAAAATAGGGTGGTCGATGCCCTTAGCAAAAGTATAAAAATGATTCATCAAGCAGCGATAAGAACCTATGAAACTAATGTCAGGGAAAGAGTCAGGAAGGCACAATAAACAAATGCATTCTTCAAGACTGTGACCTCATACCTAAGGCAAGAGCCTACATGGTTAAAGTATGAAGGCTACCAGATGCTCGATGAAGGCATGTTGGCTTACAGAAACAGACTGTATATTCCAAACTATGACAACTTGAAGAGGTTCATAATGGATGAACTACACAAGAGACTGTATGTTGGTCACCCAGGATATCAAAAACTGATCATGACCACTAGGAAAAAATTCTGTTGGCATGGATTGAAGAAAGACATAGATGACTATCTAGCCAAGTGCCTAGAATTCCAACAACTTAAGGAAAAACATGGACATCTAGCAGGATAGTTACATACCCTACAAATCCCAGAATGGAAATGGGAAACCATCTCCATGGATTTCATCACCTGATTACCAAAGCCGACCAAGAAAAAATATGCCATCATGGTCATGGTGGAAAAAATGAGTAAGCCTACTCATTTCATCCCTGTCAAGTCAACTTGAAAGGAAATATATATTGCCAACATCTTCATGAAGGAGATATTCAGACTGCATGGCATGCCCAAGGAAATTGTATCGAACAGAGACACCAAATTTACTTCAATATTTTGGAAATCCCTAATGGATGGTTTAGAGACTAAATTGTTGTTCAACACATCCTATCACCCTCAAACTGATCGACAGATAAAAAGAGTGAATTAAATAGTATAAGAGATGTTAAGGATGCATGTAATGCATCAGCCTAAGAAGTGGGAAGACTACCTACTATTGGTAGAGTTTGCCTACAACAACGGTTATCAAGAATCCTTGAAGATGAGCCCTTTTGAAGCCCTCTATGGTAGACAGTGCAAGATTCCATTCAGTTGGAGTAATCCAGTGGACAAAATTACAATTGGACCCGACATGCTGAAAGAAATGGAACAAAAAGTGATTCAGATAAAGAAAAATATGAAGATTTCTCGAGATAGACAGAAAAGTTATGCTGATAGAAAAAGAACTTCCAAAGAGTTCAAGGTAGGAGACCATGTTTATCTCAGAGTTAGACCTAGGAAGAATTCCTTGAGAATGGGAGCCTGTACCAATTTGGCACCTTGGTATTGTGGACCCTTTGAAGTATTAGATAGAGTGGTACTTGTAGCCTATAGGCTAGCACTTTCTCCCACAGTAAAGGAACATAATGTTTTCCATGTTTCATTATTGAAGAAATATGTACATTATGCTAATCATATAATTGTCTGGTCAGTGATCCATGTGGAGTTGGAGGGAGAATTCCTTCCAGAAACCCAATGCATATTAGATAGGAAGGAAACCTTACTCAAGAACTGAATCATTGCACAAGTGAAGGTGTAGTGGAAACACTTTGGCCTAGATGAGCCTACATAGGAAATGGAGGATGCCATGAGACGGGCATATCCAATTTTGTTTACTCCTATACATACATGTCATGTTGACAGATAGAACATCGAGGACAATATTCCTTTAAGGGGGAGGGAATTGTAACACCTTGTTTCTCCCAGTTGTAAATATAACTATATTGGCCAAGGAACTATGGAAAAATTAAAATTGTGAATGTTTGATTTGATGGATATTTGTGTAGAAGGTTGATGAATGTAAATTTTGTTATTTTAATAGAAAATGGTTACGTGTTGCATGACTACTAAAAGAGGGGATGTGCTAAGAGAAACCACAGATGCTATGACAAGGTGGTGGAGGGGACCAAGAATGGTTGTGTTAACCTCCACTGAACCAGTACCATGCTAGAATTAATTGCTCAGATCAGAACAACCCTCTTACCCAGGAATGAATTATAGTCGGGATGGTAGGTGGGAAGACCTTCTCAAGAGTTAATGAGGGGATGGGGCAGACCTCCCATCCATAAGGATTCCAGACCTAACCACAGAATGGGAATTTGAGCCACACACAAGCTTGCTGAGGAAGGTAAGAAAGGAAACGTGGTGGGCAGAGGAAGACCTGTGAAGAGTGCAGAGATGAGAGTCAAAGCTCTCGAGTCCAAGGGAGGACTGAAAGAGGAAAGTGAGTTCTGAGCACATAAAATAGAGACTGATCTGGGAGAAGGAGAGTAACCTTCATCCTTATATATTTTTGTATTGGGAGAAGGAGAGTAACCTTCATCCCTAACTTCTGTTGAGATGGAAGTAAGAGATTGAATCTCAAAGCATCCTGGTTTAAGCTCGGGGGTGGCCAGTGATAAATCCATGGGGAGTGACTGAGCCTATGGTTGGGTGGAAATGAGCACCTCTTTCAACAGTCGCATCACACCCTAAGGTTCTCATAAGTGTTTTCTTTCCTTGTGCTCTAAATTGTAAATAATGGATGCATGCGAGCATATATATATTTACAAATGGTTTCTGTATTAAATGATTAATTTATGAGTATACATTCATTCCATTGAGAACTTATACTTCTATTTGATTTTCCATATTCTCTCATTCAATCCTCGAAGGTTCTTTCTCCAGGGAACTACATCACCGTTCCAGATTCAAAGCATGCCTCTAGGCATAGCTACCGTTTGGTAACCTCACAAGTGTACTTTTCCCTAAATCAAAGCTTAAATCCCCATGAGTTAGGAAGGATTTCCCTTCAGACTAGTAGTCTAGGAGACTTCGAACTTACACCTAAGTCCTTAACCATAAACCTAACTAAGAGTGGGGATTATAGCCCAATAGTTATCTGAAGACCCACATGACCTAGGTCTAGGAACCCTGCACAAAAAGGAGTTATCTCATGAAGGTTTTAGAACCTTGGAGCTCGAAGCTTAGAGATTTCACATTGTATGATATTCAAGTTACCCGAACCACCGATGACTTAAGACTCTAAAAGAAGAGATGGAATCAAGCCATTTAACGTGAGGAGAGCCCATCCCAGTTGTCAGATCGATTCAGACACCCACTAGGTTAACAAATGAAACACCAACCGATCGATTTAATCAACGGTTGGGTATCATTATAGAGTGTGAAGCTGAAATTAGCGGACCTGCTATTTCACGGCCTGCAATCAACCCACGTCATTGATCTCGTTGGGAATGGAAGATCAATGACTAGGATTGGACTAGATACGAGCGAGCACTTCCCACATTACGGAGGTTGGACCCCGAAATCAGTGTGAACCGTCGATATATGAATGGAGATTGAGGGTGGGGAATCATTGCGGAGCGCGAAGGTGAAAGTAACGGACGCGCTAGTTCGTGGCCCACAATTCACCAAAGTCGTTGATCTCATTGGACTGGAAGATCAATGACTCTGGTTGGACTGAGTTGGGTGAGTACTTTCCATATTACAGGGGTTGAACTCTTTGATAAAGAGCACGCATGTTGGGGCCCTGCAATTACTGTGAACCATGGATCATCATTGACCTTCGACTTGAATTTGACAAAATCCCTGAAACATGAGGAGTGCGGGGGAAATCGAAACCTTCAAGGAGATCAAGCTCAAAAGTGATAACACTTTTAAGAAGTGTAGACGAGGTCCAAGAGATGTATTTGTAGGAGGAACAAAGGTTGAGGCCTTTGAATACTTATAAAATATTCTAATTTAGATCAATCAGAAGCTCAGGAGGAAGAGTGTCAGTAGCCACTAGATCGCAACATCGAGGGACTTGTGGTGATAGATTGTGATCTTCGGATAATCACTTTGAGATTTTCAATTAAGATTTGAGATTCTCGAAAATCGAAGTCTGAAGGAAATATGGACCGTCGGATCCCATGGGACACGTGCTGACAGATTGTGAGCTTTGGATAATCTCTTCGAGAATTTCAATTGAGATTTGAGATTCTTGAAACCTAAAGTCTGAAGGAAATCTGGATCATCGGATCTCGAGGGACACATGATGACATATTGTGAGCTTAGGATAATCGTATCGAGAGTTTCATTTGAGATTTGAAACCTCCAAAATCTGAAGACCCGAAGTAGATCACAATCGTCAAATCCAGAGGACAGGTGGCACGAATCTATGGACTCCGGGTAAATACCGAAGTAAACTTCAGCCATTGGATTCAGAGGATAGGTGGCATAAGTCTGTGGAATCCGGGTAAATACCCAAAGTATATCCTATCCGTGACTGACAGGAGATACGTGTCAATAGATAGGAGTCTTCGGGTGAATGCACTTCGGAAGAAACAAGTGCGTAGAATCTTGAAACCCCTGAAAATTGAAGAGTCAAAGAGCCGAAGTAGATGATGTCCACTGGCCGACAGGAGATACGTATCAATAGATCAAATATTTTAGGGAACATCACTTCAAAGGTTTCCAGGTGAGGAGTAAGACAAACTCCCGAAGTCCCGAAAGCTGAAGAGCCGAAAATTCGAAGGGAACCTGGACCGTTAGATCTAGAAGGGCACATGACGACATATCATGAACTCTGGGTGCAAGTACTCTAGGAGGACACGAAGGAGAAGAGTTTGGAATCATCGAAGCTCGAACAACTGAAGCAGCCAAAAACTGTCGATCTGTTAGGGTCCTATCCCGCACATAGGTAGAACAATATATTCGGATGTAATAAAGGTCAATATTAATAAGGCCTTTCAATAAAATAGAATAAGGCAGGTGTAAGAAGACCTAATAGAAGCTTCCACTTCTAGAAGGATCTTCCTCTAGATGCTTCTTTTTAGTATAAATAGGAGTCAAGAGTATGAGAACCCTAGCTTGGATATTATTGTAATAGAGCTCTGATCAACTAGAGGTTTCCCCCTCAAAGAGGCCCATGAACATTGCTTTCAGATTCAAAGTGTTATTTCTGTTGTTATTCTTATATCTTTTCAATGTTATTGTGGTGAATGCTCTGGTTATATTGTTGTTATTCTTCCATTACTATCATTTTATTTATATTCTACATACATTTTATATCTGGTATATTACAAGTGGTATCAAAGCACTTTCCTATGCAAAAATTGTGGGTTAGTTTTTTTTCCAGGGTAGAGACGTATTCCAGCGTCTTTAAGCCACAAAGATCTGTCGTTACACGCATAAACCCAAGGTTGAGGGATTCATACACGCACGAAATACAACTGATACTTAAGCACACATATGTTGACCACCCTTGTAACCCCTGTTGGTACCCCTTCGAGTGGTAGCGCATCAGACAACACCTATGTACGGATCAGCCTAGATTACCTGAAGCCCTCTTTAGATAAACCGACTAGCCACATGAATGCTATAGTGTCACCGAGAACAACACTTGGGAAGATACTCTCTAGTACCTGGGTAGTCAGGTAGTATGACTAAGGGTATGATATATCCTCCTTAGTTAGTGCCTTGAGATATTGGGTCGAGTACTACTGTTGGACCCCGCACATATATCAGAGAGCTATAGCACAGGGAAAACCCTTGTCTGTAGAACCCTTGAACACCTAACCCTTGGGGACGGAAACATAAAAAAATTAAAACAGACAAGATCTATTGCCACACAAATGTGTTCGGGTTGCCAAGTAAATACACATTTCTTTCTAGTTAATCATTTGGGCATTTCCTCTCTGCAGTGTTCTTCAGACCGGAAAATAACTCCATAAAATAAAAATAAATAAAAAAGTCTAGAATTTTTTTCACCATTATTTGAGACCTATTCCATTAGATTCATCTCTTAAATTTTTTTACCCCGCCCACCCCTTTTCAATTTCCCCATCCTCATGGCCCATACTCGTAGCCAAGACTTGGAAGCTCGCTTCAACACCTTGCAATCTGGTCTCATTGAGACCCAACAAGAAGTGAAACAACTCAATGCCAATTTTGTCACCATCAATACAACCATGCAGTCCTCAATGGGGGAAATCAAACAAGACCTCACCACCCAGCTTGAATCAGTCTTTTTGACACTCTGCACCAAACTACATATCCCTATAGATAACCCTTCCTCTTCCTCACCTCCACATACTGAAGGTGACCATTCCTCTCATTCCCGTACCTTGTAGAACCATCACTTTCAATGTGACCTACGCCTTCCATGGGTGGATGTGACCAAATTTGATGGCTTGGACCCCACTGGTTGGGTAACCCAAATGGAACATTACTTCTCTTTATACGACATTACATATGACTTGGCCAAACTCTGGTATGGTGTTCTCCATCTAGATCAAGAACGTTGGCAATGGTGACAATGGAGAAAAACTTCTCGTCAAGGGTATATTGCTTGGACGCACTTTGTGGCAGATATTTATGAATGCTTTAACACTGACACTAACCATTTGGGCCATTTGACAAAGCTAAAACAATTAGGAACAATGGAAGACTTTATAGCTGCCTTTGAGCACCTGGATTTTAGAACAGAGGGCATGTCTAATGCCTTTTTCCGAGAGTTTTTTATCAGCGGCCCCAAGGATGACATTTAGGCCCATGCCCTCATGGCTCGGCCTAAGATTTGGGTGGAGGCTACCAAAAGAGCTAAAGAAGAACAATGGGTTGTATCTTCTCAAAACCGCAAACCCTCATTTATCCCTTGCCCTAAACCAATAAATCCCACTACTCCCTCTGCTCCACTAAAGATCCAAAATTTGACCAGGGCTGAAATGGCTAAATGCCAACTTAAAGTCCTTTGTTATAACTGTGATGACAAATATTTCCCAGGCCACAAGTGTAAAGAACAAAATCTTTTTATGGCCATCTCCAAGGAGATTTCAGAAGAAGATGAAGAAACTCCCTCTGTGTCTAAGTCACCTGAATTGACTGACATAACCTCTCCCTCAGACCCACCCGAAGTAGAACTGGTCATTTCCCTCAATGCTCTCACTGGCTTCTCCGCTCCCCAAACCCTCAAGCTAATCGGTTACATCAAGCATCGAAAGGTCATCATTCTGGTTGATAGTGGTAGCACCCATAATTTTATTCATCGCCTCATTGCCCAAGAAACTCATTGCTACATCCATGCCATCAATAATCTCCAGATCATGATTACCAATGGTGGTTCCATGAAATGTGGAGGGTGTTGTGAAAATGTGCGTCTCCAAATTGGTGACTACTACATGAAATACCATTTGTTTGTTATCGACATGGGAGGTTGTGACATTGTGTTGGGTGCAGACTGGCTAAGGAATTTAGGTCCCATTCTCATGGATTTTAAAGACTTAACCATGCAATTCGACCAAGAGGGGCACCAATATAAGTTCCAAGGCATCACCACTGGTTCACCTAAGATCATTAGTTCCCATCACATGGAAAAGCTGCTCAAAAAGGGTCATTCTAGTGTTATTTCCCAACTCCATGCCATACAAGCAATAGAGACACCCTCGGTACCACAAGACCTTCAAGCCATCCTTTCTAAACAATCGGTCTTTTCCACTCCCCAAGGCCTCCCTTGTTCCCGTGGTGTTCATGATCATTCCATTCCCCTTTGTAACACCCTGTTTCCGCCAACTTGTAAATATAACTGGACTAGCCAAGAACTATGGAAAACTCATAAATGTGAATATGTGATGTAAATGGACCTCGAGGAAGAGATCAGTGAATGTGATTAACATTCTGAATTTATTGCAGGACTTCTGATGAGGGGATGTGCAGAAAAGAGACCACGATGGCGGTGGAAGGAACCTAAGAAGATGGCGTTAACTTCCACCGAGAATTAAATACCGTATTTGGACTCCACTGGCCCTGAAAATTAATGGCTCACAGACTGGTAGGCAGATGGCTTGATGAGCTATGGGATGGTGAACCGCCCATCTATAGAGCCATCAGGCTTGATTAGTGCGAGGGAAATTGCGCCACATGCTACCTCGTGAGAGGATAAGGCATATGGTAGAGGCGATTGAGAGGGCAGATCTGAGGGGAACTCTGGCAATTTTTACGCAGAGTGAGTGATAGCAGAGAGGAAGGATTGCAACCTTCGCTCCTGGTCACTAGTAGATAGGGAGATGCAGTCTCTACAGCATCGTGGTCTCAGCTTGGGGGTGGCTAGTGGTAAATCCATTAGGAGTCACTATGCCTACGGTTGGGTGGAAACGAGCACCCCTCTCAGCAGTTGCATCCATTGCTAAAGATATTTCTGATAAGTGTTTTGTTCATATTGCATCTTGAAATTTATATGCTATCACATATGCTCATAGACTTGTGGAATTGTAAATGTTTCCTATGTAAGAATGTCTGTGCAGTAATTGATAAGAATGAGTTGATATATGCTCATCACAGAGGAAACCATGCATGACTTACGTTGATAAATGAATATAGTTATGCTTAGATCAAGCTAAATTAGGCTCCCAGCCCATCCTCAGGAAGCTGTTTCCCCTACCCGTCTCCAGGAAAGCCCTGGAATAGGTCACTTGTAGAGATCCCCCCCTTGGAAAGGTTTACCCAAAACTTGAAGTAGGAACTTGAAGGTGCAAGTCTTAGTAACATTGTACGAGGAGGAGCGATTCCCTTAAAAACCTGAGATGGCAGCTTAAGGGAGGAATATCGAATCGACGGATGAGAATTCATCGGGAAATCCACAGTTTCCCCACAACCATTAGATTAGCAGGAGAAGGTAGGGTGTTAAAGGCCTTACCACCTAATTTTCCTATGTTTTCATGGGTAATCAAGAACCTAGGGCCGTAAATCCCTCTGTTCCATGAGAACATCCGGACCTTCCCCATCTATAAAAGTGGTGGAAGAACACACCAAGTGATATTAGAACTGTTGAATCTCATTGAGGTGAGAGGAGGTTACAGACACATTAGAGTCTAAGCGTGGAAGGCTGGTGAACCATGGGATCAGCAGCCGAACTCCCGTGAGTCGTCAGATCAGAAGCAGAAATCTCGTAAGCCATTGGATCGAGAGAAGGCGCATGGAGGTTAAGCCTCAGGAGGAGCGCAGAGAAGGAGAAGTGATCTGAGCCGTCAGATCAAAAGTAGAAATCCCGTCAGCCGTCGAATCTGTGGAAGCTGCATGAGGTTTATTCATCGGGATATTGGCCATCGTGAAATCGGAGTTCTCGAGGTCATGATAACCAGGGCTTGGAAAGTCTCTAAAATCTTGAGATTTAATCTGAGCCATCTGTCTAAAGAGGGACACATGTCACGTGATCGCCCATATCGGAGATCCGAGGCACCAGGCATCGGGACTGGGAGAGGTCTCGAAACCCCGACACTGAATCTGATCCATCCATCTGGATAGGACAGGTGTCGAATATCTAGAGTGAGTCAGCATAGTGGCCATTGGAAAATCAGAGTTCTTGAGGACAAGAGAACCGAGACATCAAAAGTCTCGAAATCCTGAAGGAATTGGGACCGTCCATCTGGAAGGACGCGTGGCAAAGGATCGGCCGCCGTCGGCACTTTGTTCATCGGGAAATCGGGAATCCGGTAGACAAGTGAGTTGTGCACTTTGATATCACGATCCGCGAAATTCCTGATTAGTGGGGAACAACTGTCAGAACAACAGAGGAGGAGGACAACGTCGTAGTGGAGGACAGTTGTCAACTAAATGAAGAATAGAGATTTGGACGATCGGGAATCCCGTGGGTGTATACACTTTGTCATTAGAAACCCTGTAGCCCCGACGGGATAAGGTTGTGGTCACGGGAGTTGGTCATATGAGCGGGAGCTGAACCGAGAGGGCTAGCGCATGAAGGAGCGCATCAGGGATCGGAGAATCGTGACTCCCGTGGACATAAACATTGTGGCATCGCAAACCCCAAAACCCCGACAGAAGCATATGACTGCGGTCATATAGGAACTAGTCACGTGGACTAGAGAGCCTAGCCAGAGGGGGCTAAGGCCAGGGAAATATCTCATCGTGAATCGGGGAATCGAGAGGACAGGGACTCTCGACAGCAGAAAGTTCGAAACCCTGAATCCCGATATTGAATCGGGGATTGGTAGTTCGCTTATGCAAACTTCTGGAAAATTCGCATTTGTGAGATGTTAACCCAAAAATTTTGATTTATGTTAGTGGGTGTGTTACAAAGTGGTATCAGAGCATGGTTACAACACTCGGCCTGATTGGGCTCATGCACCAGCCGCGTATAAACCTCGTACGAAACACTCCTATGAGGAGTAACCCCCTGAATTAACTATCTTATCCAGGATTTAAAAACTTGGAATATGAAAACCCGACTGTGTATGCATGTGAAAGAGTTATGAAATTATGCGTGAATTATAAAATACATTTAACTCTTGACTAATATCCAGCGTTTGTCTTTTCACTCAAGCGGACGATCAACTGCGGGAATCTACAAACGCAGAGTATGGTGACTCACCAAGAAGTGGGAGAAGGCTCCCACAACAGAGACGAAGAGTCTGATGAAATAAGAGCAATAGAAACCCCTCCAGACCTAGCTGAGACGGTGAGGAGTCTCATGGCTGAATTGCAAAGTTGCAAGGCCGATAATGAAAGGATGATGAAGGAACAAGCAAAGCAAACTGAAATTAATGCAGTTCTACTGCAGAGCTTATCTAACCTACAACGACAAATGCAGCATGAACCTGAGATGCAGAATCATGGTTGTGTCAGTGGCCACATTGAGAGAAGCACATCCAGAAAGGTCCACCCCAGAGGTAAAGGCCCAATGCTAGACGATTCCACTGAGAAGGAAGCTGGTGATTCAGAAGGCTCTTCCAGCAGCAGGACCAGTTCTTATTCCCAAAGGAAACAAAAGAAGCAAAAGACTTCCAAGAGTCATAAATTTGAGGAATTTAAAAAGGCCAAACCTCCCTCCTTCGACGACGAGATAAAGAAGGGAGAGGAAGTTGAGGCTTGGCTACTTGGACTAAAGAAATATTTCAGATTCCATGATTTCTCAGAGAACTTGAAGGTCTGAGTGGCCACTTTCAATCTGAGCGGAAAGGCTTCCATCTGATGGGAAGACCTTAAGAATATGAAAAGGTTCCGCAAGGAGGACCTGTTTTGGAAACAGTTTGAGAAGTACTTCCGGAAGAAATATTTGTCGGAAAGGTATTTTGACGAGAAGGCTAAAGAGTTTTATGAATTCAAACTGGGCCAACTTACCATGAAAGAATATGTCAAAAAATTCCTTGACTTACTAAGATATGTACCCTACATCAAAGCAGAGAAGGCGAAGGCACAACGCTTCATCAGTGGGCTACCCAAAGAATACCAGAACCGAATCGAATTCGACGAGCCAAAGACCTTAGAAGACACTATAAGAAAGGAAACATATTGTCATGAGAAATATGGACATCAGGTAGAGCTTCATGGAGACTGGAAACATAAGAGTGGTTCGAAGTTTCAGAAAAAAGGGAACAAATCCTCGGGATTTAAAAAAACTACAAGAAGAACCCCAGAATGACCTTCCCAACATGAAGTGTACTCCAGCAGAACTTTCCCTTGGTGGATGGAAATAAAACTTCTGGACCTATACTAGTAAAGACTGATAACCCAAAGAGGAAACCTTTGGAATGCTGGGATTGCGGAGGAGAGCATCTCTGGAGAGACTGTCCACACTGACAACAGAACAGTCGAAAAATTTATAACATACAGGAAGCTACCACGGTCAATGATGTGGCATGGAGTGTGTCGCAAATCCATGCAGCCTTGGATAATAATCAAGCTGACCACCAAGGTTTAGTGGTGGAAATAGAAGGTATGATTTTCAACCACCTAGTGTCTGTTTTGATTGACCCTAGTTCAAATTTGAGTTATATAGCCCCTAAAACTGTTGATAAGTGCAAGCTATAGCCACAAAAGCAAACTAATCCATGGTTGGTATAGTTAGCCACTGGCACCAAAAGAAAGGTAGTGGAGGTCGTACCAGCTTGCCAATTAATGTTGGGTAAATTTTCCACCCAAGCAACCCTTAATGTATTACCCCTAGGATCATATGATCTGTTGATTGGTATGGGCTGGCTGGCCACCCATAAAGCCAAATTGGACTATTACCATAAAACCTTAGAATGTGTGAGCAAATAAGGACAAAAGATAACCCTCCAATGGATCCGAAAACCGGTCTCGGTGAGGCAAATATCAGCCCTGCAAATGAGGAAGTATTGCCGAAAGGGATGTCCCCTTTATGCAATACAGGTATTGAAAATAATCGAAGGCACTAAATCAAGCCCTGATGATCACCCTATCCTGAGAGAGTACAGAGATGTATTTTCGAAAGAGGTACCAGGTCTACCTCCGAGAAGAGACATTGACTTCTCGATAGAACTCACACCCGGAGCGGTGCAGGTGTCTCGAACACCCTACTGGATGAGCACACCTGAATTAGTTGAACTCAAATTGCAATTGAAGGAAATGATGGACAATGGTTATATTCGACCCAGCGTGTCCCCATGGGGAGCACCAGTCCTATTTGTGAAAAAGAAGGATGGCACCCTTAGACTGTGTATAGACTGTAGACAACTTAATAAAGTAACCATAAAGAACAAATACCCCTTGCCCAGGATCGATTATCTATTCGATCAGTTGGGAGGTGCGTATGTTTTCTCAAAGATTGACTTGAGGTTAGGATACCATCGAGTCCGAATCAAGGGTGAAGACATCCATAAGACCGCTTTCCGGACACAGTATGGTCATTATGAGTTTGTGGTAGTACCATTTTGGTTAACCAATGCCCCTGCCACTTTCATGTGCTTAATGAACAATGTACTCAGTAAATTTCTAGATAAATTTGTACTAGTTTTTATTGATGATATCTTAATCTACTCTAAGAGTAGGGAAGAACATGAAGAGCATCTTAGACTTGTGCTGCAAGTGCTAAGAGAGCATCAGCTCTATGCTAAATTCAACAAGTGTGACTTCTTTTAGAAGCAAATACATTACTTGGGACACGTTCTGTCTGAGGAAGGGGTGGCAGTAGATCCTGACAAGATCATGTCTATCAGGGAATGCCCTACCCCAAAGGATGCTTCAGACATTAGATCCTTTATGGGATTGGCGGGATACTATAGGAGATTTATAAAAGATTTCTCCAAGATTGGTTGTCCAATCACTGCCCTCCAGAAGAAGGGAACAAAATTTCTGTGGACACAACAATGTGAAGAAAGATTTCAAACCTTGAAACATCTACTAACCCATGCACCTGTGTTGAAAATTGCTAACCCAGAAGCTGACTTCCTTGTGTGCACAGATGCCTGTAAAGAAGGGCTTGGAGGAGTCCTTATGCAGGAAGGAAAGGTGATATGCTATGAATCCTAAAAACTAAATGAACATGAGGTCAACTATGTGACTCATGATCTAGAATTGGCTGCAATAGTGCATGCCTTAAAAATGTGGAGGCATTACCTCCTGGGAAGGAAATTTGTGCTTATGACAGATCACTGTGGATTACGGTATTTGTTCGATCAACCGAAGCTCAATGCTAGACAAGATAGATGGATGTCCCTCCTTAGCGAATTTGACTTTGAAATCAAACACATTAAAGGGAAGGAGAATAGGGTGGACGATGCCCTTAGCAGAAGCATGAGAACAATTCACCTGGCAGCAGTGAGTACCTGTGAGACAGATGTCAAGAACAAAGTCAAAAAGGCACAAGAAACCGATCCCTTTGTCCAAGATGTGACCCTGTACCTACAGTAAGAACCCGCTGGAGAAAAATATGAAGGATATCAGACGACCGAAGGAGGCCTACTCACTTATAGAGATAGACTGTACATCCCCAATTGTGATGACTTGAAGAGGTTCATCATGGATGAATTACACAAAAGACCTTACACTGGTCACCCAGGATACCAGAAAATGATTACTGCCACCCGAAAACAATTTCATTGGCCTGGATTGAAGAAAGACATAGCCAAATATTTGGCCCAATGCATAGAATGCCAACAGGTTAAAGCAAAACACCAACACCCAGTCAGACTACTACACCCTTTACCCATTCCAGAATGGAAATGGGAAACCATCTCCATGGATTTTATCACTGGATTACCAACTTCAACCAAACAGAATGACACCATTATGGTAGTAGTGGATAAACTGAGCAAGTCTGCTCATTTCATTCACGTCAAATCAACCTGTAAGGCGATCAATATCGCCTAGATATTCATAAAAGAGGTATTCAGACTGCACGGTATGCTGAAAGAGATAATATCCGACAAAGACACAAAATTCACTTCCAAATTCTGGAAATCACTGATGACAGGTTTAGAGACCAAATTGTTGTTTAGTACCGCCTATCACCCTCAAACCGATGGATAGACAGAAAGAGTAAATCAGATATTAGAAGATATGTTAAGGATGCATGTGATGTATCAACCCAGGAAATGGGAAGACTACCTGCCATTGGTAGAATTTGCCTACAACAACGGCTATCAAGCATCCTTAAAGATGAGTCCATTCGAGGTCCTCGATGGTAGACAGTGTAATACTCCAGTCAGCTGGAGTAATCCTATAAATAGGATTTCTATTGGTCCTGATATGTTGAAAGAAATGGAACAGCAAGTGAATCAGATAAAACAAAATCTGAAGGCCGCTCAGAATCGACAGAAAAGTTATGCTGATCAAAAGAGAACTCCAAGAGAGTTCCAAATGGGAGATCATGTATACCTCAGAATTAAGCCCAGAAGAAGTACCCTGAAAATGGGAGCTTGTGCCAAATTGGCACCCTGGTATTGTGGACCCTTTGAAGTTCTATATAGAGTGGGACCTGTAGCCTATCGGCTAGCACTTCCTCCCACCGTAAAAGCACATAATGTTTTCCATGTTTCACTATTAAAGAAATATGTACATGATGCTAATCATATAATTGACTGGTCTGTGATCCAGGTGGAACCGGAGGGAGACTTTCTACCAGAACCCCAATGCATACTGGACAGAAAGGAAACCCCGCTCCAGAACAAAACCATTGCACAGGTCAAGGTGCAGTGGAAATATTTTGGCCTAGATGAGGCTACATGGGAGATGGAAGATGCCATGAAACTGGCATATCTGATTTTGTTTACTTCTGAACATGCACTTCATGTTAGTAGATAAGAACATCGAGGATGATGTTCCTTTTAAGGGGGAGGGAATTGTAACACCTTGTTTCCCCCAACTTGTAAATATAACTGGACTGGCCAAGAACTATGGCAAACTCAGAAATGTAAATATGTGATGTAAATGGACCTTGACGAAGAGGTCAGTGAATGTGATTAACATTTTGAATTTATTGCAGGACTGCTGATGAGGGGATGTGCAGAAAAGAGACCACGATGGCGGTGGAAGGCACCTGAGAAGGTGGCATTAACTTCCACGGAGAATTAAATACCATATTTGGACTCCACTAGCCCGGAGAACCAAAAGCGGCTCGCTGGCCCTAAAAATTAATGGCTCACAGACTGGTAGGCGGATGGCTTGATGAGGGATGGGATGGTGAACCACCCATCCATAGAGCCGTCAAGCCTAATCAGTGCGAGGGAAATTGTGCCACATGCAACCTCACAAGAGGATAAGGCGTATGGAAAAGGCGATTGATAGGGTAGACGCGAGCAGAACTCTGGAAATTTTTATGCAGAGTGAGTGATAGCAGAGAGGAAGGATTGCAACCTTCGCTCCTGGTCACTGGCAGACAGGGAGACGTAGTCTCAACAGCATTGTGGTCTCAGCTCGGGGGTGGCTAGTGGTAAATCCATTAGGAGTCGCTATGCCTACGGTTGGGTGGAAACGAGCACCCCTCTCAGCAGTTGCATCCATTTCTGAAGATATTTCTGATAAGTGTTTTGTTCATGTTGCATCTTGAAATTTATATGCTGTCACATATTCTCATAGACTTGTGGAATTGTAAATGTTTCCTATGTAAGAATGTCTGTGCAGTAATTGATAAGAATGAGTTGATATATGCTCATCACAGAGGAAACCATGCATGACTTACGTTGATAAATGAATCTAGTTATGCTTAGATCGAGCTAAGTTAGGCTCCCAGCCCATCCTCGGGAAGTTGTTTCCCCTACCCGTCTCCAGGAAAGCCCTGGAATAGGTCACTTGTAGAGATCCCCCCCTTGGAAAGGTTTACCCAAAACCTAAAGTAGGAACTTGAAGGTGCAAGTCTTAGTAACATTGTACGAGGAGGAGCGATTCCCTTAAAAACTTGAGATGGGAGCTTAAGGGAGGAATATCAAATTGACGGATGAGAATTCGTCGGGAAATCCACAGTTGCCCCACAACCGTTAGATTAGCAGGAGAAGGTAGGGTGTTAAAGGCCTTACCACCTGATTTTCCTATTTTTTCATGGGTAATGAAGAGCCTAGGGCCATAAATCCCTGTGTTCCATGAGAACATCTAGACCGTTGATTTCCCCGTCTATAAAAGTGGTGGAAGAACACACCAAGTGATATTAGAACTGTTGAATCTCACTGAGGTGAGAGGAGGTTACGGCCACATTAGAGTCTAAGCGTGGAAGGCTGGTGAACTGTGGGATCAGCAGCCGAACTCCCGTGAGCCATCAAATCAGAAGCAGAAATCCCGTAAGCCATTGGATGGGGAGAAGGCACGTGGAGGTTAAGCCTCAGGAGGAGCACAGAGAAGGAGAAGTGATCTGAGCCGTCAGATCAGAAGCAAAAATCCCATCAGCCGTCGGATCTGCAGAAGCTGCACGAGGTTTATTCATCAGGATATTGGCCATCGAGAAATCGGAGTTCTCGAGGTCATGAGAACCAGGGCTTGGAAAGTCTCGAAAATCTCGAGAGTTAATCTGAGCCGTCTGTCTAAAGAGGGACATGTGTCACACGATCGCACGTATCGGAGATTCGAGGCACTAGGCATCGGGACTGGGAGAGGTCTCGAAACCTCGACACTGAATCTGAGCCGTCCATCTGGATAGGACAGGTGTCGGAGATCCAGAGCGAGTCGGCATAGTGGCCATCAAAAAATTGGAGTTCTCGAGGACAAGAGAACTGAGACATCGAAAGTCTCAAAATCCCAAAGGAATCGGGACCGTCCATCTGGAAGGATGCGTGGCAAAGGATCGGCCACCATCGGCACTTTGTTCATCGGGAAATCGAGAATCCCATAGAAAAGTGAGTTGTGCACTTTGATATCACGATCCGCGAAAACCCTGATCAGTGGGGAACAACTGTCATAACAACAGAGGAGGAGGACAGCGTCGTAGTGGAGGACAGCTGTCAACTAAACAGAGAATCAGGATTTGGACGATCGGGAATCCCATGGGTGTATACACTTTGTCATTAGAAACCCCATAGCCCCGATGGGATAAGGTTGTGGTCACGGGAGTTGGTCATATGAGCGGGAGCTAAAACGGGAGGGCTAGCGCATGAAGGAGTGCATCAGGGATCGGAGAATCACGAGTCCCGTGGACATAAACATTGTGACATTGCAAACCCCGAAACCCCGATGGAAGCATATGACTGCGGTCATATAGGAACTAGTCATGTGGACTAGAGAGCCTAGCCAAAGGGGGCTAAGGCCAGGGAAAGAGCTCATCGTGAATCGTAGAATCGAGAGGACAGGGACTCTCGACAGCGGAAAGTCTGAAACCCCGAATCTCGATATTGAATCGGGGATTGGTAGTTCGCTAATGCAAACTTCTAGAAAATTCGCATTTGTGAGAAGTTAACCCAAAAAAATTGATTTATGTTAGTCGGTGTGTTACACCCTTGTACCCAAAAGCCTTCCTCCCAATATCCGTCTGTATCGTCACCCCTTTTCCCAAAAAAATGAAATTGAGAAAATGGTCTAGGAACTCCTTAATGCAGGCATTATCTACCCTAGTACGAGCTCCTACTCGTCTCCTGTGGTCATGGTCCTGAAGAAAGAAGGTTCTTGGCAAATGTGTCCTAACTTCCTTTCCCTCAACAAACTTATCGTCAAAGACAAATTCCCCATTCATGTCATTGATGACCTCCTGGATGAATTGAGTGGCGCCCAATTCTTCACTAAACTGGATCTTCGTTCGGCCTACCACCAGATACATATGAAAAAGGCAGACATTCCCAAGACTGCCTTTAGAACTCATGAGGGCCACTATAAGTTTTTGGTCATGCCCTTTGTCTTTTGTAATGCCCCCTCCACCTTCCAAAGCCTCATGAATCATGTCTTCCGTCCTTTTCTCCACCATTTTGTCTTAGTTTTATTTGATGATATCCTCATCTATAGAAAAGCCTGGACAAACCATCTTGCTCATGTGGATCGAGTTCTCCATCTACTCTCTCAGCACCAACTTTTCTTGAAAAAGACTGAATGTGATTTTGGTGCCTCAGAAGTAGAATACTTGGGTCATCTGGTTGGAAAAGATGGCATCAGGGTGGATCCTAAAAACATTGAAGCTATGCAAGACTGGCCTCACCCAAAGACTCTTAAGAGCTTGCGTGGATTTCTAGGCTTAACAGGGTATCATCGCAAGTTTGTTAAGAATTATGGGAAGATTGCAACACCTCTCACTGCTCTCCTAGAAAGAACTCTTTCACTTGGACTCCAACCACTGCTCAAGATTTTCAAACCTTGAAGATGGCCATGTGCACCACTATAGTCCTTTCCCTTCCTGATTTCACAAAGACCTTTGTGTTGGAATGTGATGCCTCAGGGAAAGGAATTGGTGCTATCCTTATGCAACAGGGTCGACCTTTGGCCTTTACCAGCAAGCAACTATCTGAAATAAATCTGAGAAAATCCATCTATGAAAAGAAAATGTTGGC
Organism: Picea engelmannii; assembly: GCA_009831015.1. Lineage (NCBI taxonomy): Eukaryota > Viridiplantae > Streptophyta > Pinopsida > Pinales > Pinaceae > Picea > Picea engelmannii. The sequence goes on from ML794389.1 coordinate 609,603, forward strand.
TATTCTGCATGTCGTGGATCTGTGGCGTCCTTATCTATTGGGGCAATGTTTCCAAATTAAGATAGACCATCAAATCCTCAAGTATTTTCTGGAACAACGCATTTCCTCCCTAGAACAACAAAAATGGGTGACTAAACTCTTTGGATATGATTATGAGATCATTTATAAGAAAGGAAAAGACAACGTGGTTGCGGATGCACTTTCCCTATCCCTTTTTTCTCTTTCATTCATTGTACCAGATTGGCTCCAAGTCGTTCGCTGTTGGTCACTATAATTGCTTAATTAATTTTAAACAACTAAGTGAAACATAAATTATCAACCCAGGGAAGTCTTTTGTTTCAAAGATAGCCACGCACTATATATGCTCAATTCCAAAAGCAATCAGTGTTGTAGTAAAGAAATTCACACTATTTATTCTTGCTTGAATGAACTGAAACTCTGAATTAAATCACAGGAAATCAATTCCCCTATTGCAATTCTTTAAAGATGAATTAAGAATCCTGGATTACATTAAAAATAATACTACAATGGGAAAGAACAACTATCTTGCAATCAGAGAACATGACCCTTACTCTCAAACAGAGACTTGGTACTAACACTCTTTCATGAAAACAATAATGCAGAAAGCAATTAACTCTATCTAACAGAAACCAAAGCACTTAACACCTTTCTGTTTAAGCAGGAGCCTTGAGCTTTACTTCTATTGTAGCACACTTGTGAGGTTGAGGTCTACAGAGAACAGGGAAGTCTGATTCCTTTCTTTCTGAGCAGGGATCTCTAACCCAGTTTCTGGCTAACACCAAGGAAAGTCTACAGTGAACAGGATATTGGTTCTTTCCTTTCTGAGTAGGAACCCTTAATCCAATCCCTGGCTAACACACTTGCAGAGGTAAATGAAACCTACAGAAGACAAGGTATTGTAGTCCCTTTCTGTCTGAGCAGGAACACTTTGACCAAATATCTGGCTAGCACACTTGTAGGGGTAAAGGAAATCTACAGAAGACCAGGTGTTATAGTCCCTTTCTGTCTGAGCAGGGACACTTTGACCAAATATCTGCTAGCACACTTGCAGGGGTAAAGGAAATCTACAGAAGACCAGGTGTTATAGTCCCTTTCTGTCTGAACAGGGACACTTTAACCAAATCTCTGCTAGCACACTTGCAGCATTAAACGAATTCTACAGAGGGTATGATGTCTCGATCCCTTTCTGTCTGAGCAGGGACCTTTTAACCAATTCTCTGCTAATCTCACGAAATCATCACACAAGACTGCTGATAAGATAAATGACAATTTCCATTCAATGACTAAGACAGAGTCAGTAGTGTTTCAGCAAAGCGCAATCCATTAAAACAGTGTTTCAACAATTGACAGTAAAACATAAACAGAATTAAACAAGCACACTCCTAACTAATGGGTGAATCTTGTGATGAAGGTGGGCCCTCCCTTCTCACAAGATTCCCCTGAAACGGGAAAGCTTAGAGACGAATAATCAAAGAAATCTTATATTCATCTGTTGAAATATCACATTACAAATTGCAAGGATCGAACACGTCCCGCTTCTCTGGAGTTGCTTTAGTACATCAAAACTTCTCTCCTCGAATGGTGATTTCCCTTGAATTAAAAAGGAAATCCCTTCGATACAATCATTACAAAGCATATCTGAATCCTACACGAAATCGGATCTTCTTTCTAAATCAGCATAGGATGTCCTATTCTCACGCAACCGAATGCTAATACAGGAGCTGCACGAGATATTGCTGTTACGGCTGGTGTAACAGCTTCTTCTCATAGCTGCTGATGTTGTTTCAGCATCACAATTCACGGGCTATTTCAGCCACGTGAATTGCTCTCTTGACTGTGTTGGCCTTGACTGCTAACTGTCACAGCTCGTGTCTCAGCATCGTGGCGGTCTCTTCTGTGTTTCAACATCTGCACTTCTGAAATGAGTGACAGCTCCGTGTTTCGGCATCTGCATCCTCGAGCTATGTAGCTGCTCCGTGTTTCAGCATATGCGTCCTTGGACTGTGTAGCAGCTTTCGTGTTTCGGCATATGCAACTTCGGACTGTGTAGCAGCTCCGTGTTTCAGCATCAGTTCAATAGCGACTTTGGACAATTCTGTGTTTCAGCGCCAGCCTCAAGTGCTAATCTGCAGTTATGGACACTTATGCACTTCTAATCAATGGTTAAGTACGAGAGAGATGTAAAATATCATGCAAACCAGATTAAACATGTAGTGATGAGAAAGGACGTTGTATACCTTGGAATGATCAGTTGGAATGATAGTATAAGTCTAAACACAGGTGGTCCAGGGTATAATAATGGCAAAAAGTATGGGCAAAAAGGTACAATATGTGGTCCTA
>ML794390.1:45900-67871 GCA_009831015.1 Picea engelmannii
AAGTGTCCTCAAAGAATAAGTTTGGTAAGTGCGCCAGAGCGGGATGTTACAAAATGAAATAGTTGACAATACTAATCATCCTTAAGATATTGATGCTATAAGTCATGTTGTGCGAGGACATACTATAAACCTTTCACATTGAACCGAGAACCGAATTGCAGAAAGTAATGATAAATCAACAGTCAATACAGAGAGTTACATAACTAGACCCTGAGAGGTTGCATTGCGACATGCAATGTTGTTAACACATGAACAATATTGTTCGAATATCATTCGGTGGAAGAAAAGCATTCTTTTCAAAATAAACACAGAGCTATTGACTCAAGTTTCACATACTGTAAGGTAGTTCCCTAGGAACTGTTCAAGAAAAACATAGACAGTTTTTTTTATTATACCAGACAAGAATACTTTAGTCGTTAAATAAAAACTTTCCTTTGTAAGGACCAGTTAAGAGTTTGAGTAAAAGTACCTACGGGTGGACTCACCCTTCATGAAAAGAAAGAATAATAAACAATATAAGGTGATACACATAGAGTATACAGTCAATCTAACAAACCTTGTAAGTACTCATCACTAGACTATGACGTGCCACAACAGTGTAGGAGCATGAAAGAATAATGATTTTAGGACATAATGAAACCCTGAGTTACTTTTAACCAGGTGGCTAAACTGGGAAATCCTCTGAAATTGGGATGAGGAGATGGGGTGCCAAGACCTTTAAGAAACCCAAATGAAAATAAACAAATAACCCAAAATTATTTCAGAACAGGAATAAACCTGAAGGATTTCAGGTGTTAGCGCTGAGGGGAGGATGTAAATAAACGCTATAACAAGAACTACAGAATGAAATGACTTTCACCGTAACAAATCTCAGAAGACTCTGCTCTTCTGTTTAAAAACATGATGGCCTCTTAAAAAATTATCAGGGAGACAGACATTATCGATTGGTTCACTGAGCAACAACCTCCTGAATGTTATTTTCCCCCATAGCGAAGGAACAACACACAGAACCATTTTCGCAGTGTTCAAAATGACAAGGAAAAAACTCGCCTAACCCTAAGGGGAGGGTGAGCTATGAAGAGTAAATGTCGAAAGTACGGTGTTGGTCGATCCATGTTCTAGGGAAGATTTGGCATGACAATATTTGAGGAAAGTCAAGTGTAAGTGCCATCGTAACTTACGCATACAGGACATCCTTTAATCACAGAAGCGGGGTATTAACTTTCTTTGACAAGTATATCTCCTACCCTTAACAATAGAAAATGAAAAATTAATGATAGTCACTTCGTGAAGCGATGAGTCGAGACTAGTTAGGTGCTAACTGTCTTGTCTTAGTTAGACTACCATTGTTGATTTATTTTGTTGAGATAAAACTGAGTTAAGACTTAGTTAAACAAGTTTTGGTTTATCCTTACCTAAACCCTTTTAAGCATAGTGACTAGAAGAACTTTAACTACGAAGGAATTCACAAGGAAAGTTTATTTAACGACTCAGACCTTTTCAAAGGATGTTACCAACTCATAATATGCCATGTATGTTCTATCTAGGGTATAAATCCCGACGACTTTTCCTTTGGTAGATGTTATCATTTTAAGATGAAATGGTACAGCCTTGCGCGCAAGCATAAGGACTCATATGTTAAAAGAGAATTTAGGACTACAAGTCCTATATATACATAAACTATTACATAGGTTGATATATCTTAAATATGTGTTGAAGAAAAGTGACAGAACTTTTAGAGAGTTACTCTTATTAAGTTTTAGTTTAGTCTAGGGTAGGTTTGTCATAATGTGGTATATGGAATATAGATCTATGATCAGAATGAACATTACCACCCCTTCACTAGGAATTTATTAAACTAAAATGGAGATTAGTGTCCCATAGAAAAAAAAAATTATATCAAAATTTGAGGTACATTACAAGTGAGTTGTAACGAAGCCTCCACTTTCATAATCATCGTCGTCGTTTTCGTCGTCGTCATCATTTTCATCATCATCATCATTGTCATTGTTGTCATAGTCATCATCATCACCGTCATCCTTGTCATCATCATCATTGTGGTCGTCATCGTCATTGTTATCACCGTAATCAACGTTGTCATTGTCCTCCTCATCCTCCACATCATCATTGTAATCATCATCATCATCGTCTTATATGGTTCAAGTTATATAGGGATTATGAGATAGGGGTTATGTGAATAAAGGGAGTCATAAATCTATGGTAAAATCATTTTATAATATCATTTTATAAAATCTATGCTAATATCATTTTATAACATATGGTAAAATCTAATGGTAAAAGGGAATAATTTTCATTTTATAAAATTCCAATAAAATTAATTTAATTCAATTTATAAATCTATTTTAATAATATATATATTATATTATTATATAATATATAATAATAAATAACAAATAACAAAAAAAATAAAATAAGAAATAACAACATATAACAAGAAATAGCAAAAAAAGAAATGTAACAAAACCAAAATAGAGAGACAAAAACATTGTTTGAAGATATTCGTGCGCGCTCACTCAAGACTGCAACAAGGAGACAAGCGCCCACTATAGAGGAGGCCCTATCCGACCATAGCACAAGTGATTACTACAACAAGGAGACAGGACCACCATCGTTCCCACAGTAGCCCACCATCGAGGAGGCCCTATCCAGCCATAGCATGAGCGATTACTGCAAAAAGCAGACATGCCGCCCACCATCATTTCCACACAAGCCCACCATCAAGGAGGCCCTATATGGATACAATGTAAGAGATTACTGGTGAAAACCTCTGTGAGAACACGAGCCCACCAACAATGCCACCAAACTCGGTCAGAATCTCTGCATTTTAATTTTTCTAGGGTAATTTTATATGTCAAAATGGTTTGTTTATGCGTCAGCGATTCTTTGGACATGATTTTGGGGTTCTAATATAGGATGGGGGTTCTGATTTAGGGCCCATTGAAATTCCAACTACAAGGGCAGTCATATCTCCTCCTTCGTCCATTTCATCTTTACTATATAAATGAGGCACACTTTCTTGCAAAATAGTTGGAGGAACTATGTCCAGAAGCTTGAGACTCTGAAAAACAAAATTCCTATCTAGAACTTCATTTTTCCATTGTTGACATTGTCTTCAGTTCTGTTAATAGTTTACCAAGTAACTAAAAGAAAAATATATGTTCTTGACACTTTAATTAAATTCTAGAATCCTTTCTTATTCCAATAGCATCACTGTGTGCAAAATGATCAATTCCATATACAAACCGTAATGATTTTAATGTTTCATGTGGCATTGCTAGGTACTGAAGCATTGTATCATCTAATGTACAAATAAGTGCCTCTGCTTCAAAAATATCTGTGAAACTTATGCACCTCTCAATAGATACTTCAAGTAAGGAGGTCACTTGTGGAATAAATTCTTCCATCCTCCTTACTGTCTCACTAAGATAAATTCCTTGAACACCCACACCACGAGGAACAATTCCTCGCAAGTTTAGAGAAACAATCTTATCCAAAAGAATTACATGTTCCAATTCACCATACCTCTATTTATAACTCTCATACGGTGAATAAAAATCCCTTAAATTATTTTCCAAAACTATTATATCAGCAATTGTAAACAAGTGATTAATATTTCTAGCAAAAGCTCCAGTCATATTATGCAATTCAATTAATGTATCGAGATTTTTAGTCTTAAATCCAATACTTCTTAAGGTCTCTCCAGGTGATAAATGTGATAATACTCCTATCAAATTCCTTATTCAAATCGAGACTTCCCCAAGTGTACCATCAATATGAGAAACAAAGCTCGCAGATATCATTGGCATTGTCTCAATCAACAAATTTCGTACTAGCAATTTATACTCCTCTAGAAATGAATTCATGCACCATTTCTATTCTTGATCCAACTCATGAAGAACCTCATCATAAAAATGAGGTAACCAACTCAAAAACTAAGTATAGTTGTCATTAGTCATGGAAGAAATAGTCATTGTTTGCATTTTCACATTTGCAAACTATGAAACTTCACCAAAAACAAACAAACAATGTCTCATATTAGCTAAGGCTTCTACACCCCGAGAAAGGTATTCATTTCACTCAGGTAGAGAGCTCACTGCTTGCAATCACCAAATTATTATTTTGAAATGTTTTTATCAAGTAGGGTACTAACTCTGGTTACTACTGCTTCATAAACCCTCACTGAATTGCAATATTGACATTTGTAATTCTTCATTGATATGCATGGTTCTCTTATTACCTATATAGTGTTGGGTAAAATATCTACTACTTATTTTTCTATGACACCAACATGTTATGGCAGCAACATGTCAATCCCACCAAATATGGATCTTTGAGACACATGACTTGACTACATATGGTTGATGTAGGCGTTAATCTCTTAGGGCACAAAATAAACCACATAAGTTGTAAGATGGGCCTTGAGATCCTACTATATAGTGGTCCATCAGAATCACTAGGGTTTATTTCCCTTATATCACTAGCCTATGAAATGTACCCTAGGACCAATGAAATCTTATACTTTCTCATATGATCTGAAGTTATAAACACAAGATGTATTTTATATGGGTTTGAGTAGTCAACTATTGTTGAAGTTTTACTTATACAACTAGAAATTACGATTCTTCTTTATTATTATAATCATTTTTATACAACTAGAAACTATAATTATGATCTTTCCAACTTGCCCTTCCTTGCCTTCTGGAAACCCCAATTTTTTTCCCACATGAGTTGTGTTGCTGACTCTTGCCATGCCTCTGGGCACCTATCTTTTCAACTCGCCTTGGTATGCAGTAGAGAAACCCCATGTTTGCATTGTCTTTGGGAAACCGCAATTTTCTTCACCTCCTCCTTATCCTCTTAATATCTACCTTATCCTCCATGTTGACCAGCTTGACATCTTCTTCTTTCACCATAGCCACCTCTTCTTATATAGTCATCAACCCCTCTTCACTTTATGTTCTCTCTCAAGTGCATTTCCCCCTTTGATGAGAACACCTTGCGTGGCACCTACTCCAATACCCACCATGACTGTAGTGGGTGTTGCAAGGCCCAAAGAAAAGGGACAAGCTATAACCATGACATATATGTCAAATTGAAGAGAAAGATCAAACTCATCCATGGAAGAAGGGATCCAAGACTTGGGGTATGAACCAATCTTGCCTGCTATAAACCATGCTAGCCAAGTAGTAAAGGAGATCACAATAACCTACAAAGCAATGAACAAAGGTAACCATGCTTAGTTTCAAAAGAAGAATTCCACATGATCTAGGTTCAGCCAAAGAACCAAAGGCTCATTTTTTACTTAACTATGGAAGAATAATAACTTTGAAATATAAGGACAAATGACTCATCTGTGGAAGAAAGAACTTAAGAAAATAAGGCAATGATTTTTTAATTTCCCGTGTGTATGAAAGTACTAAATAAAATAATGCATGCAAGGTAAAAATGACACTAAAGCAAGTTTGTTGAAGTAAGAAAGTGCATTTGCATATGCACCAAAACTTATAGATAGTTGCAAATCACATATTTTGATAAATATACATGTCGGGGTTTGAAGCCCCATTCTTCTTTATCAGGGCTTCTCAGGTCTCTTCCACCCCCTTCCTTGAACATGTGTGCATGATTTCTTATGTACTTAGTTCATTCACAGTTGGGATGTACTTCAAATTTTAACACCCATATATATGTATATGAGACTGATTATGTCATATTAATATATTATGTCCATGGTTTCTTGCACAATGTTGTATTCAAGATTTCTTCATTGTATTACTATTTATATCATGAGTTATCTCAACGAGTATGGGTATGCCTACCTTGTCCCATTGAGATCATGTAGCTCACCACGTTGTGACCCTTTTGTTGACAGGTAATTTTTTGTGGCCTCTTCGATGGTTGCGCCTCTATTTGTTTCCCGTGGCATTTTTATCTGTGACATGGATATGGATATTTATTTTGCGCCTCTATTTTTTTCCCAGCAGTACTGTACACATAGTAATCTATCAAGAAAAAATTTCTTTGCTTAAAACCTCTTACTCCTTCCCATAGCTAGTTTTCATCGAAGTTGAAATTCTTGCATTTCATTTTCCTCTTGCATGGTTTAAAGAGTCGAGTCAAAACACCATCAATTTCACGACCACTTCTTTGAGTAACAACAACCTAAAATCAAGTGTTAATTAAAATTTATCTAGAAATTTTTCTAGGGCTCTTTGAACCCATATTATCTTAGGTGTAGAGATTTGGAATAGGATTGTGAGAATAAATTTTCAAATCTTATAAACAAACATAAATCCTTGAGTTAGGGAGTGAAATCCAGTTGCTATATCATTGACTTTGGGAAGCCCTTCTAACACAAGGGTCAATCACGAGGTCGCATTGGGGCCCTCGGAGTAATCAAACCTTCTTTGTTGGTCTTGGTGTTGACTGTTGACTGCCCCCCCTCTGCTTTGGTATAGTAGGTGGTACCATAGAGGCCATAATATTTTAGACTTCCTACACAAGGTGACAACACATGGAAGGTGGTGTTGTACCTGGGATCGATGTTGGATAGAATCACTCAGAATCCTTGAAGGGTTTCCCACTGCTCGGTGAGGTAACTTGCACCAAGGCATTAGTTCGTTAAGCATGTTGTCAACATTACTTTCCGACCCACCAAAACTCAGCCCCTTCGCGTATCGATTCGTCGATTTTTGATTCCATCACCAACTAGCGCTTCTTTGTGAAACGGTTTTTTTACATGCTTGACTCCTAGATTAATTAGCGCATGTTGTTTTTTCTCCTTATTTGGCCTTAGGATTGAGTTTTTGTCTAATGGCCTCAATTCCAGGTTAATTCCTCATTTTATCAATAAACAATATGGATGCCAATAAAATAAAAGGTAATAAAGAGGTAACAAATAGCTCATACCTAACTTACGTCTTATAATTCTCCAACATTATTCTTTACACTTAGTGAAACAAAAACCAAATGGAATGGTTTACACAAGGTCAATGGAGAATGTTATTGGAAAATTCAAAATATTATCATAAACCCAACAAAGACGATGTTTCCTCAATCCAAGTCTCGATTTTCATTTTATGCCAAGTTGCAAGTCGCATCCCAAACCATTTCAGGGACTCTTGGCCAATTCCCGCTCAGGGCATAAAAGACTAACGAAGAAACATTTTTTAGTTCCATGAGATGATGCAATCTTGTTTAGGCATGGACTAGGTGACCAAATTATCCATCCTCTCCCAAGGCATGGTTTCGTAAATTGGCCCCTTAATCCAAATGCTGCATTGCTTCAAACTGAGCAAAACACTAGTTTTCGAAATCAATGATTAAAGCAACTTCTAAGGCATGGAACCCATGAGTGAGGGGTGATCTAGATGAAATCCTATGCCAATAATCCATCAAAGTAAATGATTCCTTAATCTAAGTCTCAATATTCGTATATTCCCAGTTGAAAATCACATCCCAAACCATTTTGGGGACTCTTGACCAATTGCTCCTAAGGGCATAAAAACATAATGGAGCAACATTATTGAGTTTCGTGAGATGCTGCAAGATTGTTTAGGCATAGAATAGGTGACTATATTTTCCATCCTCTCTCAAGGTACGGTTTCATAAATTGGACCCCTTAATTCAAATGTTGGTTTTCTTCAAACTGAACAAAACACTAGTTCTCGAAATCAATGAGTAAAGAAACTTCTAAGGAATGGCACCCAAGAGTCTAGCTGAAATAATACTCCAGGAATCCATCAGAGTCGATGGTTCCTCAATCCGAGTCTCAATTTTCATTTTATGCCCAGTTGCAAGTCACATCCCAAACCATTTCGAGGACTCTTGGCAATTCCTCCTCGGAGAATAAAATCCTAACGGAGCAGAATTTTTGAGCTCTATGAGATTTTTCATGATTTTCTAGGCATGGAATAGGTAACCACATTTTCCATATGATCTTGAGGCATGGTTTCGTAAATTGGACCCCTAAATCCAAATGTTTCATTGCTTCTTACTAAGGAAAGCACTAGTTATCAAAATTGATGAGAAAAACAAATTATGAGGGGTTGGAACCAGGAGTGAAGGGTGATCTAGCTAAAATACTATGCCAAGAATCCAAAAATGACGACGATTTCTCAATCCAAGTCTCATTTTTCATTTTATGCCTAGTTGCAAGTCGCATCCCAAACCATTTCAGGGACTCTTGGCCAATTCCCGCTCAGGGCATAAAAGACTAATAGAGCAACATTTTTGAGTTCTGTGAGATTTTTCAAGCTTGTTTAGGCATGGAATAGGTGACTAAATTATCCATCCACTCTCAAGGTATGGTTTCATAAATTGGCCCCTTAATCCAAACGCTGCATTGCTTCAAACTGAGAAAAACACTAGTTCTCAAAATCAATGATTAAAGAAACTTCTGAGGCATGGCACCCTAAGTGAGGGGTGATATAGATGAAATCCTATCCCAGTAATCCATCAGATTCAATGGTTCCTTAATATGAGTCTCGATATTCATTATATTCCCAGTTGCAAGTCGCATCCCAAACCTTTTCGGGGACTCTTGGCCAATTTCTCTTCAGGGCATAAAAACCTAATGGAAAAACATTTTTGAGTTCTGTGAGATGTTGGAAGATTGTTTAGGTATGGACTAGGTGAATATATTTTCCATCTACTTCTGAGTCACGGTTTCATAAATTGGACCACTAAATCCAAATGTTGGTTTGCTTCAAACTGAGTAAAGCACTAGTTATCGAAATCAATGAGTAAAGCAACTTTAGAAGCATGGCACCCAGGAGTGAGGGGTGCTCTAGCTTAAATCCAATGTCAAGAATCAATCAAATTCTATGGTTCCTCAATCCGAGTCTCGATTTTTGTTTAATTCCCAGCTGCAAGTCACATCCCAAACCATTTCAGGGACTCTTGGCAATTCCTCCTCCAGGGCATAAAAGCCTAACGGAGCAACATTTTTTAGATCCATGAGATTATGCATTCCTTTTTAGGAATATAATAGGTGACCACATTTTCCATCTGCTCCTGAGGCATGGTTTAGTAAATTGGACCCCTAAATCCAAATGTTGCATTGCTTCTTACTGAGCAAAGCACTAGTTGTCGAAATCGATGAAAAAAAAATTATGAGGGGTTGGAACTGGGAGTGAAGGGTTATTTAGCTAAAATCCTATGCCAGGAATCCAACAGAGATGACGGTTCCTCAATCCAAGTCTCGATTTTCATTTTATGCCCAGTTGCAAGTCACATCCCAAACCATTTCGGGGACTCTTGGCCAATTCCCGCTAAGGGCATAAAAGACTAACAGAGAAACATTTTTGAGTTCCATGAGATGTTGAAAGCTTGTTTAAGCATGGAATAGGTGAACAAATTATCCACTTGCTCCCAGGGAATGGTCTCGTAAATTGGCCCCTTAATCCAAATGATGCATTGCTTCAAATTGAGAAAAACACTAGTTCTTGAAATCAATGATTAAAGAAACTTATGAGGCATGGAACCCGTGAGTTAGGGGTGATCTAGATGAAATCCTATTCCAGTAATCTATCAGATTTAACATTTCCTTAATCCGCGTCTCAATATTTGTTATATTCCCAATTGCATGTCACATCCTAAACCATTTCGGGGACTCTTGGCCAATTTCTCCTGAGGGCATAAAAACCTAACCAAGCAACATTTTTATTTTCCTGAGATGCTACAAGATTATTTAGGCATGGACTAGGTGACTATAATTTCCATCCTCTCCTGAGGCACGGTTTCATAAATTTTACCCCTTAATCCAAATGTTGGTTTGCTTCAAACTGAGCAAAACACTAGTTCTGGAAATCAACAAGTAAAGCAACTTTCGAGGCATGGCACCCAAGAGTGATGGTTTATCTAGTTGAAATCCTATGATAGGAATCCATCGGAGTTGACGGTTCCTCAATATGAGTCTCGGTTTGCTTTTTATGCCCAATTTCAAGTCACATCCCAAACCATTTCAAGGACTCTTGGCAATTCCTCCTCTCGCCATAAAAGCCTAACGGAGCAACATTTTTGAGCTCCATGAGATTCTTCATGCTTTTTTAGGCATGGACTAGGTGACCACATTGTCCATCCTCTACCGAGGGATGGTTTTGTAAATTGGACCCCTAAATCGAAATGTTGCATTGCTTCTTACTGAGAAAAGCACTAGTTATCGAAATTGATGGAAAAAACAACTTCCAAGGGGTTGGAACTAGGAGTGAGGGGTGATATTATGTAGACCCCCTACCTCAATAGGGTGTGCGACCTCTCAGTCACAGGATCATCCTCTAACTATGAGCTGGAATAGCTCTTTCGGTTCCTCACCAGAACCCTGAATGTTAGATCCACAGGTCCACCTTTTACCTTGGCACAGGCCTTGAGAAAACCTATCTGCCACCACTTTGTGCTCAAGGTAAAAATTTGAACACTTACACAGTGTGATCACTGGCTCTGAGGCTAGGCCCCACATCCACGTGACCACTCTCGTGACCACATTCTAACACAAATGGGTGATATCGGAAATCGCGATTCTGGAAATCCCAATGCAGTCTCCACCTTCTCCCCTTGGAATTCCCGAAATCTGATCCTTCTCCGGACCAGATCCAATGATCCTGCATCCTCCACGATTGATGACCACGATCATTTCACAGTTTTGCGAGTCAGGACTTCTCATCTCACAACTCCTCATTCCTCTATTTCCTGGCTCTTGAAATTTCGAAAAGGATTAACAGAACTCTGACTCCTCCCTTATCCTCCGTCCATGTGACCACGCCCTATGACCTGGGCCTAACTCCTCTGAATCCTTTAGCTTTTATGATTCAAGGAATCATGATGCAATGTCTCTTCCTCTCCCTTCAAATCCCTGATGGCTCCAAGATCTCTTCCATGCATCCTTTCAAATGGATGGTCCTTATCCTTTCGTGAGTTTCTCTTTTCATGAGTTTGGGGAAGTCTTCTCCTCTAATTTTCTCGGTGGCCAAATGTCGACCGACAACCATGTGTCTCCTCCGATGGATGGATGTGATATTTATCCAAGATCATCGACTGTGATCTTTTCGGCTTTCTCCCTTTTGGCAAATGAAAGTCCTCATACTCGCCTTCACCCCAGTTTCCCCGAAGCCCAAACCCCGGTGGCTCTTGGATCTTCACCATGTGTCACTCTCGATCCAACAACTGGAGTGATTTTAGGATTTCCGTTTAGGACTTTTGATGAATCCTCCTCACCAATATTCCGGTGACCAAACTCCCGGTTACTCGGATATGTTGCCACCTGTCCTCTGAGATGGATGGTATCGATCCTTTTGATGATTACTCTGAACACTGACTTCTCTGATACCACTTGATGCAGACCCACTACCTCAGCAGGGTCCGTGACCTCCCAATCACTGGATCATCCTATAACTCTGAGCTAGAACAACTCTTTTGGTTCCTCACCGGAACCATGAAATTCATATCCACAGGTCCACCTTTTACCTTGGCACAGGCCTTGAGAAAACCTGTCTGCCACCACTTCGTGCTTAGGGAACAAATTTGAACATTTACATAGTGCGAGCACTGGATCTCAGGATAGGCCCCACCTCCATGCAACCACCCTTGTGACCACGCACTAACGCAAATGGGTGCTACCAGAAATCATGATTTTGGAAATCCTGATGTAGTCTCCACCTTCTCTCGTTTGAATTCTGAGCTGGAACAACTCTTTCAGTTCCTCACCGAAACCATGAAATTCAGATCCACAGGTCCACCTTTTACCTTGGCACAGGCCTTGACAAAACCTGTTTGCCACCACTTCGTTCTCAGGGCACAAATTTGAATACTTACATAGTGCGAGCACTGGATCTCAGGATAGGCCCCACCTCCACACAATCACCCTTGTGACCACACACTAATGCAAATGGGTGCTACCAAAAATCATGATTTTGGAAATCCTGATGTAGTCTCCACCTTCTCTCATTGGAATTCTCGAAATCTGATCCTTCTCCAGACCAAATCCAACGATCCTGCGTCCTCCTCGATCAATGACCATGATCATTTCATAGTTTTGCAAGTCAGAACTTCTCGTCTCATGACTCCTTGTTCCTCTACTTCTCGGCTCCCGAAATGCTGAAAAGGATTAACAGAACTCTGGCTCCTCCCTTATCCTTCGTTCGTGTGACCATGACCTATGACCTAAGGCTATCTCCTATGAATCCTTCATCTTTCACGATTCAGGGAATCGCAATGCAATGTCTCTTCCTCTCCCTTTCAAATCCTTGATGGCTCCTAGATATCTGCCATGCATCCTTTCAAATGGAAGGTCCTTGTCCTTTCATGAGTTTCTCTTTTCACGAGTTTGGGGAAGTCTTCCCCTCTAATTTTCTCAGTGGCCAAATGTCGACCAATAGCCACATGTCCCCTCTGATGGATGAATGTGATCTTTATCCAAGATCAATGGCTATGATATTTTCAACTTTCTCCCTTTCACGAATTCAATTCCTCATACTCACCTTCATCTCAGTTTTCCCTAAGCCCGAACCCCAGTGGCTCTCAGATATTCACCACGTGTCACTCTCAATCCAACGGCTAGAGTGATTTCAAGATTTCTGTTCGGGACTTTTGACGACTCCTCCTCACTAATCTTCCAGTGACCAAACTACCAGTTGCTCAGATCTGTTGCCACCTGTCCTCTGAGATGGACGGTCTTGATCCTTTCGATGATTACTCTGAACATCGACTTCTCTCCATGTGTCCCCTTCGATGGAAAACTGTGATCTCCGCTTGGTCGATGAATCACCTTCCTCCTGGGTTTTGAATTTTGTATGAGTATCAACTCTATCCTCCTCCCAGCTCTTCTTGATCTGCTAGATTTCGGCTGTTCGCACTAGATCTAATGGCCCAGATCTATTCTCCTTGTGCATTCTCCTCCTATTGTCTGGACGTAAGTTTTGATAGTCCAAATCCAATATTCCGCCACTGATCCAACGACATTTGTAGCTCCCTCCCGAGATTTTTCACCTCCTTCCGGACTTGGAAGATTTTTTATTTTTCAAAGTCCTCGACCTTTTCTCTTTGTTCTGCAAGCCCATGACTTTTGGTCTTGCCTATGTTTCTGAAAATGCTCCTCCTCCTGAGATTTGTCTAATACTTGGACCTCGAGGAGTCTCAGCCTTCTACTATTCCTTTCTGTTGGAATTATGTGTGCAAAGGAACTGTTCCTCCTGATCTTGTGCTTGCTCGAGTTTCTAAGTAACTCATTCCTTTCCTTCTCCTTCAAATGGAGATTGATGTCCTCCTTGCAACCTCACGCTCAAGCACTCCTTGCTGAGCTCTCCTATAGAGTATTCAACAATTCTATGACTGTCTTCTCCTTGACACTTCTCCTGTCTTTAAACTCAAAATAGAGTTCTTCTTATGCACTATATACACTTGCTCGATTCTCTCCTGGTATAAATTTACAGAACCTTTGGTGATTCTGTCTTCTCTCTATGCCCTCCTCTAAAAAGTCTCACCTACAAGGTGTTCAACAACCTTGAGGCTTCTCCCTTGAGCCTATGATTCATCTGGTGTGCCCTCTTGGTACATCTCTGTTTGAATTTTGTAGAACTCAGAAGTGCACTCTTGCACTGGCTTACAAAACCCTCAATATTCTATCATGCAACCTCTTGCATGAAGACACAAAGAACCCAGACTGAATATCAAAGAACTCATAGACAATGATCTATGTCTATCCATGCAAATGTAAATCTAACATACATCTACAACATAAAAATGAACACACACATAACATTCATGAAAGAGACACATAAACACACAGAATCATATGCAGGAAAAACTACTCTTTTATCATTAACAAAAATATTTGATTACAATGTGTACAAATATCAGACGACTACAGAGTCTCGACTCTCTCTTCTCCTCTCAAATCTACCTATATACCTCTCACATAACTAACGCATCTATATACAAAGATCTTTTTACCAAAAGGGGGCTCCTCGAGCTCTTCCCTCCAAGCTACCTACTTTCATTAATTACAATGAATTACATTGAATGGGACATCTAATCCAAATAGGATCTAGATCCCTATCGACCCGTCAGCCATTAAAGGTGACTCTAACTATAGCATGCTCAAAGGCATGGCTTGGCTCTACCATCCTTAAAAAAAATTAATACATTTAATTCAAATTTGAAATTTGAAAGTGAGAGGGTTGCGCCTCTCCTCTCCATTGAACGCATGTTGGGTGTGCTTGATGGCTGGTGCTTGATGATGTGGAGTGATTCTCCTGCATCATGCTCTAGCTAAAATTCTCTGCCAGGAATCCAACGGAAATGATGGTTCCTAAATTCGAGTCTCGGTTCTCGTTTTATGCGTAGTTGCAAGTCGCATCCCAAACCATTTTGGGGACTCTTGGCCAATTCCCTCTCAAGGCATAAAAGACTATCAAAGAAACATTTTTGAGTTCCATGAGATACTGCAATATTTTTTAGGCATGGACTAGGTGACCAAATTATCCATCCACTCCCGAGGCATGGTTTCGTAAATTGGCCCCTTAATCCAAATGTTGCATTACTTCAAACTAAGCAAAACACTAGTTCTAGAAATCAATGATTATAGCAACTTCTGAGGCATGGCACCCATGAGTCATGGGTTCTCTATATGAAATCCTATCCCAGTAATCCATCGGAGTCAACGGTTCCTTAATCTGACTCTCGATATTCGTTATATGCCCAGTTGAAAGTCACATCCCAAACCATTTCGGGTACTCTTGGCCAATTTCTCCTTAGGGCATAAAAACCTAACAGAGAAACATTTTTGAGTTCCATGAGATCCTACAAGATTGTTTAGGTATGGACTAGGTGACTATATTTTCCAGTTTCGCGCGAGGCATGGTTTCATAAATTGGACCCCTAAATCCAAATGTTGGTTTGCTTCAAACTAAGGAAATCACTAGTTATCAAAATCAATGAGTAAAGCAAATTTCGAGGCATGGTACCCAAGAGTGAGGGGTTCTCTAGCTAAAATCGTATTCTAGAAATCCATCAGATTTGATGGTTCCTCAATCTGAGTCTCATTTTTTGTTTTATGCCCAGTTGCAAGTCACATCCCAAACCATTTCAAGGACTCTTGGCAGTTCCTCCTCCGAACATAAAATCCTAACGGAGTAGCATTTTTGAGCTCCATGATATTCTACATGCTTGTTTAGGCATGGACTAGGTGACCACATTTTCCATCCTCTCCCAAGACATGGTTTCATAAATTGGACCCCTAAATCCAAATGTTGCATCGCTTCTTACTAAGCAAAGCACTAGTTATCGAAATCGATGAAAGAAACAAATTTTGAGGGGTTGGAACTAGGAGTGAGGGGTGCTCTAGCTAAAATCCTATTCCACGAATCTAACAGAGATGACAGTTTCTCAATCCAAGTCTTTTTTTTTGTTCTATTCCCAGTTGTAAGTCACATCCCAAACCATTTCGGGGACTCTTGGCCAATTCCTGCTCAGGGCATAAAATACTAACAAAGCAACACTTTTTAGTTATGTGATATTTTGAAGGATTATTTAGGCATGGAACGGGTGAGAAAATTATCCATCCGCTCCTGAGGCATGGTTTCGTAATTTGGCCCCTTAATCCAAATGTTGCATTGCTTCAAATTGAGAAAAACACTAGTTCTTGAAATCAATGATTAAAGCAACTTTTGAGGCATGGAACCCATGATTGAGCGGTGATATAGATGAAATCCTATCCCAGTAATCCATTGGAGTCGACGGTTCCTTAATCTGAGTCTCAATATTCATTATATGCCCACTTGCAAGTCGCATCCCAAACCATTTCGAGGACTCTTGGCCAATTGCTCCTCAGGGCATAAAAAACTAACAAAGAAGCATTTTTGAGTTCTATGAGATGCTGCAAGAGTTTTTAGGTGTGGACTAGGTGACTATATTTTTCATCCACTTCCGAGGCACATTTCATAAAGTGGACCCCTAAATCCAAATGTTGCATTGTTTCTTACTGAGCAAAGCACTAGTTATCGAAATAAATGAAAACAAATACTTCTGAGGGGTTGGAACTAGGAGTGATGGGTGATCTAGCTAAAATTATATGCCAGGAATCTATCGAAGTCGACGGTTCCTCAATCTGAGTCTCGGTTTTCGTTTTATGCCAAGTTGCAAGTCCCATCCCAAACCATTTTAGAGACTCTTGGCAATTCACCCTCATGGCATAAAAGCCTAATAGAGAAACATTTTTGATATGCATGGGATTATGCATGCTTGTTTAGGCATGGAATAGGTGACCACATTTTTCATCCACTCCTGAGGCATGGTTTCATAAATTGGACCCCTAAATCCAAATGTTGCATTGCTTCTTACTGAGCAAAGCACTAGTTATTGAAATCGATGAAAAAACAACTTTCGAGGTGTTGGAACTGGGAGTGAGGGGTTCTCTAGCTAAAATCCTATGCCAATAATCCAACAGAGATGATAGTTCCTCACTCCAAGGCTCATTTTTCATTTTATGCCCAGTTGCATGTCGCATCCCAAACCATTTCAGTGACTCTTGGACAATTCCCACTCATGGCATAAAAGACTAACGGAGCAACATTTTTGAGTTCTGTGATATGGTGCAAGATTTTTTATGGATGGAATAGGTGAAACATTATCCAGCCTCTCCTGAGGCATGGTTTTGTAAATTGGCCCCTTAATCCAAATGTTGCATTCCTTCAAACTGACCAAAACACTAGTTCTCGAAATCAATGATTAAAGAAACTTCTTAGGCATGGCACCCATGAGTGAGGGGTTCTCTAGATGAAATCCTATACCAGTAATCCATCGGAGTTGAAATTTCCATAATATGAGTCTCAATATTCATTATATGCCCAGTTGCAAGTCGCATCCCAAACCATTTCGGGGTCTCTTGGCCAATTTCTCCTCATGGCATAAAAACCTAACGGAGAAACATTTTTGAGTTACATGAGATGCTTCAAGATTGCTTAGGCGTGGAATAGGTGACTATATTTTCCATCCTCTCCCGAGGCACAGTTTCATAAATTGGAACCCTTAATCCAAATGTTGGTTTGCTTCAAACTAAGAAAAAAACTAGTTCTTGAAATCAATGAGTAAAGCAACTTCTGAAGCATGTCACTTGGGAGTGAGGGATGTTATAGGTAAAATCCTATCCCAGGAATCCATCGGAGTCAACAGTTCCTCAATCTTAGTCTTAGTTTTTGTTTTATGCCCAGTTGCAAGTCGCATCCCAAACCATTTGAGGGACTCTTGGCCAATTCCTCCTTAGGGCATAAAAACTAACTAAATTCTACATGTCTCTGTCAACTAACTACTAGATGTTACTACCTTGAAAAAAGACTGCACCAATTTCAACTGCACATTGAGTTTAACAACCAATACTTCCTACATAAAAATGTGGGTTGCACTATTTTTAACTATCGCCATAACTAACTTATTATTCAACTTGGATTGAACAAAACTAATATTTGTATAGTTCTTCTCTTGGCTTGAACAAAACTAATATCTGTATAGTTCTAATCTTGTCTTGAACAAAACTAATATTTGTATAGTTCTACTCTTGGCTTGCCTTAGACATATTTCCTACTAAAGCACCCAAGATTTGCAACACACCATCTGATGGTTGGATTTCTTACTCCATAGCATTGACCCTCATCTTCAATGGACATTTCTTATAATAATTCTAATTTGCACAAATACAACAAACAACAACCTTACTACTATTTTTTTCTTAGATCCATATGTTAAACTTATCATGTCCTTAGTGTTATCACATTAATATGTCCTTAATATGTCCAAAATCAAGAGGGATATCACATTAAATTAGGTGGTTGACCACTAATATTGGTAATTTCACCCTAGTTTAATTGTGCATCCAAAACTAAAGATATACAAAAATTATTTAGAACTTTGAATATAGAAAAAAAGTTCATAAATTGGAACTAGGATGATGATGAACTACTCACTAACAACACGTGCACATGCAACTGAAGGTACAACCAAATAGGTATGTGTCAGATATTTCTTCATTCAGTGAGGAAATATTAGGAAAAATAGAGGGAAATGTGATTGCATCTAATATATATGATAAGAAAACAAGGACTAGAGGTGAAAAAGTCAGAATAAAATTTTGTACATGCAAGACATTTTTTCTTGCCGAAGGAGGATCATGATCTTATGATGATGAGAGCATAGGAGACATAGAGGTGACACTCATATATAAGAATATGGTGAAGCAATGGGTAAATAAGGAACTACCTCATATAGATGTTGACTTCAATGTCAACAACACAACATATCGCATTGCACCATCTTCCCTGCATAGCTTGGGGCTATTTTCCATGGATGGAATAATTGTAAAATACAATACAATAACTGAATTGATGGACTATGTCAGACCGTGTTACAATTGTAACGATTGGATGTGGTTGGTCTGGTACATGCAAAGTATGCAGAGATATGCATTCATCGCAAATTATATACAACTAATAAACAAGGATAAAAATAAGGGAGTGACTATCTATATTGATGGAAGGCCTAAAGTTTCCAACAATATCGTAGGGTTTATAAACAACACACAAACCAGGACTTATTAGTGGATTACCATTTGAATCGAATAGAAACATCGACTTATAGTGTGCAGGTTCTTATGCAACACCTCTTTAAGAAACCTCTACTTATTGCATTATATTTTTTTATTATCTTTAACATTGTTGTAAATATTATCTTTAACATAGTTTTTTTGTTGTTGTTAACATTTTTTTAAATATTTGGGGGTTCTAATTATATTATAATGTGGCAAGATGATCATGGAAAAGGGACAACCGCAGAACATGTAAATGATTATCAATTTCCACTTTCATTTTACGTGAATTTTGTTATTTGCTTATATAATTTTATTGAAATAACATTATTTTTATTGAAATTATATGTAGTCTGCAGGCCATGTTGATCATGATTCATCTGATGAGGAGGGTTTTTATTCATGTCCTGATCCAATGGTCTTAATAAAAAAAAAGATCATTAAAGTGAACAAGGAACTTGCTAGCTTCTTAGATCGTCCAGATCAAACTCCCAACGTCCTAGCAAAGATCAATCTCCTTATGTCACAACTTAACACATATAACGTAATAACAATAATTCAAAGTGTGTTTTTTTAATGTACTCATATGTTCAATTATGAAACTTTTTTCTTTAACTTTTACATTATCTCATGAAAAAACATTTTCTTTTTTATAAAGAGATTTTTGGAGCTTTTTCATCCTGGTGTTGGTAGTAGTAGTTCTACATAGATGCTACAAAGTCCTAATGTGGGAAATCATATAGCCATTACAGTACTATTTACTTCTCCATCTTCCACACCTAATTTATATAGGAGCCATGACATGCACCGCTAGACATCCACACCTCGGTCAAAGTCTTGATATGGTGCCAGAGATGAGACTCATGGTGATGTGGTTGATAGGGTTGCATTTCCTGGAGCTAAACGTGTGAAAAGCCTGGGGGCCCTTCCGTGCACATTTTAGGTTGACAATAATGAAATTCCATTAAAAAAATCAAGACTCCCAGGTATTTTTAATTCATATTTTAATCGTTTAATGTTGTCCTTCTCATACACAAATCATCTAGATTACTAATTTTAAATTAATGATCATATCTTTTTGTGTGTAGGAAATGACCATTTTTATAGGCACCTAGAGAGCAAGGCCTTGTTGATTTTTTGGTAAACCTTACGCATGAGGTGGAATTTCTAGAATCCAACCTCAAAAAGGAACTTGTGGATTATCTCGAAGGCCTCTTTGGAGTAGACACGTTCAATAAAAAAACGGTCACCTCTACAACGGGAGAATATTTAAAATATATGCAGGATGTTTATAGACAAATATTGGCAGGAAATCCTAGGTATGAGCATCCTCCCTCAATTCCAGAGAGGGAGTGGAAGGCGATGATTGGTGATGCAAAAGACAAGGTTTTGAAAAAATCAGGAGAACAAATAAATGGTACACCAAGGTAAATTACAATATTTTGATTTCAATACCAGATTTATTTTTCTTTAGATCTAAATAAAAGTGTGGTTATATATAACATACTTGTAAATTTTTATGATAGGTTTCCCAACACTTTGAAGGCAACCAAAGAAAGGATTTCCAAACATGGACAACACAAGCTAGGCTAGGGTGGCTACTCGAGGTTACAGTCGTGAATCATAAGTACCCAAACATCTTAAGAATATTATTTGCATATCCTTACAACTTTAGGTAATTGCAACCAAAAACATTAAAAAACCATACCCTTATGCAATCCAGGGTGATGAATTCGGAACTGAAACCACGGAGGAAGACCTCCAACTTGGTTACAAGTACAATTACAAATTTGTGGTTGATCATAGGAAAATCATGGGGCAGACCCCAAGATCCAATTTGTGGGATAAGGTAAATAAAAATCAGTCCACATTAACCTTTCATTACTTATAAAATACATAAATGTTTGACATCGTCCATAATTTAATGTCTTACTTTGTTTTAATCATGGGAGCAACACTATCAACAAAAACATTAGTACTGGACAACAGAGCGTTGATAGTTCAACACAGTGAGAAGATCATGGTGCTCCCTAGCAGCTCCATCCCAGTGAGGCGAGGCCCCAAGATGTTCCTGTGACTGAGGCCTACGATGGTAAATTGCTATATATTAATCATATACTTAATAATTCTATACTTATAAATTTTGATGTTTCAATGATAGAGAATGTCATAGTTGATCCTCCTCGACCTGAAGATTAGGTGAATATACCAACAACCATTCCATCAATGCCGACTAGAGGACCAGGTAAATACTTACATTGCAAAGTTTTTTTTTAATACTAATGAACTACTTCAATGATATTTAAAAATTGACCATATAAATTTAATATTTTTGGTTTTTGTAGGTGATGGCCCCTCATAGAGGCATCCATGCCATGGGTACAAGATTATACGTACTCGACATGAAAGTACTAAAACAACATTAGCTGCTGAAGAGAAACTAGTAAATGAAGACATGGAGATGGATGGATTACTTAAGACCCGGAAAGAAAAAAAGAAGACTAAAAGAAATTTGTGATGTGTGATAATTTTATAAGATAGTTAGAGATACATTATATAGTTGAACATGTAATGATCCATACAATGCATTGACATTATGGTTACTTTTTCATCTGATAATATACAAAAGGCTATTTCTATGGCTCGTATATATCCATGAATGTAATTTTGTTATACACTTAATGATAATTTCATATTCTCTTATAAGACTTGGTATATATTGATTCAATAATCCTTGGATCTATTGGCCTTGACATACAATTTTTGCATCAATTTGTGGCTCCATGGATATCATCCTAGCGATTTGAAGGCATTGGTAAACATGAAATTTAAGAGACTGAGTTGTTCAAGTTTGGATTTAAATTTTACATGCTTGTTAGTTTGTGGGTTTTAAGAGTTCCAAAATTGTATCTCTTTGTCTTTTAAGAATGGAAATATGTTTGTATTTTAATATATAACGTGAGAATCCAAGCAAGACCTGGTGCCTTGTGCTTGGGCTATGGAGTCTAGGAAACAAATAGAACTTAAATATGCAATATGAAACTTCCAAAATCTTGTGACATGATATATGCAACTTTGAAAGTCTTGTGACATGTGACATGTGGCAATCATTTTTTCCAAGCAATGTGAAAACTTTAAACTTGGTGCAACATGCAAAAATATTTTTTTGGGAATATGCAATAACATATTTTAAGGATTAAACATGAGGGGTTGGAAATGTCCATGTCAAACATTTTATAATATTTTTTCAGAGCATTACCCTTCTTTTCATTGTCTCACATGACAAAGAAACAAAATCATGTTGCCATTGTCAATTTATATGTGGAGGGTTATTCAAGGTTTCAAGACTTTCTTTATATTTTCCTACTTTAATCCTCTCACG
>ML794390.1:74393-86889 GCA_009831015.1 Picea engelmannii
TCACCCTATCATGGTTATTGTTTCATTTGGTTTTGTTGGCGGTTAATCTCTGAGATTCAAGCCTGGAAGGAATTGTTCGAACAAATCACCATTTTTAAAGCCATTGGTTACACGTATGGTTCTTTTCTCCCATCCATGAATTTCACTCTGTGTATGAAATGAACGATGGCTCAATAATGTGTTGGTTTGTGTTTTCCTAAGATTGGAAACTGTGTAGACGCGTGGGTCTTTTCTCTGGAATGACTATGTGGTTATTTGTTTTGCAAATGAAAGAATTGGTTTGTTGAAGTTATGATTTCGTTGGTTTTTCTGTGTGGTGAAAACTTTGATGGCTCTCTGTTGTTTTAAGGAGTTATGGGTATTTTGTTGGAGGGTTTCTCTCTGTTGAGCCATGATGGCTAGTCCCTCATAGTTATGGTAACCATGTCTGGTTGTATTCAGGTTGCTATGGGGTTTATGTATATATTTTTGAACTACCTTTTGGTCACTATGTATCTTGTAGAAAGAATGGTCGTGGGTTATTCACCTAGTCATGGGATTATTTTTGTGGTATTGGCATCAACAGGTTGGTTATGGGATGGCCATTATGCCAAGATGTATGATTCGGTTCTGCATTTCCACTGTCATTTTTATAAATTGGTTCAAACCTTGAGGAAGGCGCGAGGGATATGCCTCTGTGTGTTCTTGATATTTGTTACTATCCAGTGAGAAATTGGTTATCCTCTGCATTGTTTCTTACCCTAACCGGTGTTGAAATGACACACTATTACAAAAACAAAGAGTTATAAAAGCCTGTGGTTCCACCGTGCTTGTTTCAAAGGGTCATTTCCTATTGTTGATATGTTTGACCTCCAGTCTCTTTGTGATTTTATTACCGAGTGAACTCTTGATTACTTCTGGTGTTCATTGTTACAGAACCTGATTTTGATAACCCCAACTATTCACACTCTTGTCGAGTATCTTGTTGACTGTCATGGATTGGTTAAGTAATTATGACAATTGATTTTAGTATTGTCTCTTCTCTGTTTGATTGAGTTGAAGGTTATGATTGGGGATGTGAATTGGTATATAGTCGAGGGGCTACATCCTTTTGTTGTGACAGTTGCATCGATAACCTATCTCATTTTTTTGATTAAATTGGTTGATTGAGAATAAATGGTAATGGCAAGTCAGAGGGTTGCATCTTTTCGTTATGAATTGGTCATTGTGTGCCTACAACATGGTCTCAATTGTTATTTGGTGGATATTGTGTGTTTTATTAGTCCCAATCGATATCATTGCAAGATAAGGAATGTAATGACTGTGACTTCGTGGTTTATTGTGTATGGTTTACGGAGACATAGTGCATTGTTTTGTTTTATTTCACCATCGGAAATGAAGCACGGGTTTTGTAGTATGGTTTCATTGCAATTTATTTGTTAATATTGTCAAAAGAATGAAATCAGACAAGCTTTAAAAAGGTTTGTTCAACTCGGGAAAGACCCGTGTCTATGTTTGATTTTGGAAATTACGAATTATGGGTAGCGGTTGATATTCTATAGAAATATATTTTGGACAAAGATGAAGCAATGTGATTGTGTGTTCGTTTTGATTTTGTTTTTAATTAAAAAGGGAAGGAAATAAAAAGAAAGAGAATTCTTTTAACAAGAAGGTTGAAAGGCATGATGATTCTGAGTATGATTATACACTGTTTTAATTGAGAATTTTAAAGAAATTGGATGTGGGATAGTGAACATTTTTTGACAAACAATAATTGTTTAATTGGTGTTGGAATCATTGTATTGAATACAAAACTTTTTTTATGGATTACTTAATTGGTTTTACGAACAATATTCGCTCTTTTCCCTACCATTATGTCACTTTTCGCAAATTACAACTCCCCTCGGCTTCCCATATTCACTATCCACTCCCTGTTCCTAGAATTTAATTATAGTTTAGATAAATTGTGTATTATGACAGTTAAAGGATCGCACAAGGATGAATTATAGTGATATATTATTTTGATTTACGATAAATTTGATTGTTTGATGTTTGTGAATAGTAATCATGATATATTCCCCCTCATTTTAACACTTTTAACTCATTACAATCCATCGCATATCCCATAACCCTTGTTCACCCCCTGCTCATTAACAAGTATTAAATGATTTGTATGGATTTGATTGCTTGAGTCTGATATGTTGTTGAGCCAAACTTTGTTTCATATTTGAAAGAGTAGCCATGCATGGTTATTTAAGAAACTATTTTCTAATCAATAATGAATACGTGAATGAGATTTTTTAGCAGAGGTATCCATGGCTGGGGTAACAGAGGAAGTGGAAATTTGAACAAGGGCCCTAGAAGGCCAAGGTTCTCTATACATTTTGACACAGACTCGCAAGAGTTTGGCCAACTATTTGAAGTTGGATTTTTTAACTGGATTGGGCAAGGAGTGGTCCAACCTAGGCCATAAAGGTCTCCCTTCCAAGGTCCACATGTCTCTGGTATCCCAGTTCCCCCTCATGTCTCACTGCAACCTAAAGTCTCTGAAAACGACAGATGACAAGAGATTGTCCACCCAACAGTCTCCCAATATCATCATTGGCCTAACTTATACCTACCTGCACCTTCACCTGTTAATCAAATTGTCCAATCTGCCCATGTCCACTCACTAGTACAGTCTTCCCATGAAAGTAAAATGTTAAAATCCGAGGCCCACCATGCTCTTGGCAAAGGAAAAGCCGATGTTTCCCCCTCCTCACCCTCAAATGACTCTGCCAAATCCGTGTCCTCCCTCATGCATTTGAGGGATCATTTCTCTCATGTGATCAATGAGATTAATCCTAAAGGATCCACACAGCCTAAGGAAAATTCAAAGAAATCAAAGGGTGACAACATCAACAAGGGAAATATTGCCTCCCATAGTGGAAAATATGGGTTTTAAGTGTTTTTGTTTATTGATTTTTAAGAACAGTTAACTTTTGAAATTTTGGACAACACGTTATTTTTGGATATATGGATAATATATTTTTGGAAATAATTTCAATTATAATTTATATAAATTGTCAAATTATGAGTGATGATGGGAGTCACAAGCAGGGATGTTTTGATTATTTAACTAATTGTGTTATGTTGTTAAAAAACTAAAGTGAGACACAAGGGGTCCCACCTACTAGTTATTATTTATTTAAAACCCTTATTACGATTTTATTACTTTTCCCCCTTAAATATAAAATTGGTTGAGTTTTAGTTAACTTAACTAAGGAAGTTGTTCAACTACTTCAACTAATTCTAATTGCTTAAAGGCACAAGGAAAAGGAAGAACAAGAGGAGAATAGAATGAGAAGCATCCTAAGGTCTGATCTTTAAGTTTTGTTGAGATAATTAAGTTTTCATCCATTCTTTAATTCATTGAAAGCCTAATTCTCTTTTATAATAGCAAGGTCCTATTGTAGAAAGCAGGATTCAGGGATGAATTACATCATTCAGACGCTTGTTTTTTAGAGGTGTTGATCTATCTTTGATAGTCTATGTACACATGTTTGTTTGTGATTTAAATTTCATGACTGACAATGGCTATTGTGTAGAGTCGAGTGGGAAGCAATCTGTGGCAAGCTGATCCAACTTTTAAAGTTTAGTTTTTTACTTTTTGTCAGAAGTCCTTTTGTATGGTTTTCATTGGGGACATCTAAGTTTGACTTTGGTCCAAACTTCCTCAGGGAACTTTGTAAAGAGAATGATGCTTTTGATAAATCAGAATGGAATAAACGATTGTTTTATGTCTCATATGTTTTGATTATTGACTTGGTGTTTTTACTTCTATCTCTATATTTATTTCAACATCTGTTATATTCAGAAAATCACATAAATAATAAATTTTCCAGCAAACTATCATTTATAAAAAGATCAGTCTCAACACTTGTAATCAATACTTGTGATTAGGAAATGCATTTTGATGTCTATAAACATAGGGTGATATTACTATCTATCTTTCTTTAGCCAGGTAAGATCTGAAAATGCTTGAGTAAGATCATTTCATATCTTTTCTTCAACACTCTCTTAGAAAGATATTCCTCTAGATTTCTCTTTTGGACAGATAGATTTAGTACAAATAGAAGTAGAGGGATTGAGAAATATTTTCTTGGATATTATTGTAATAGAGCTTTGCTCTACTGGAGGTTTCCACCTCGAAGAGGCAAGTGAACATTGCTATTAGTAACCAAAGTGCTATTTCTAGTGTTATTATGGTATTATTCTGGTATTGTTCTAATTATATCAGTGTTTCTCTGCCATTTTTAGCTAAAATATTTATGTTCTGCATACTATTTTATATATGGAATACTACAAGTGGTATAAGAGCACCTTCCTTAGCAGAAAATTGTGGGTTAAATTTTTTTGTCACAGTAGAGACATGTTTTGACGTCTTAAAGATATAGAGATATGTCATTACACGCATAAACCCATGGTTGGGGAGTCATACATGTAGGAAATATAAGTGGTACCTAAGCACACATATGTTGGCCACCCTTGTAACCCTTGTTGGTACCCCTTCGAGTGGTAGCACATCAGACAACACCTATATACAGATTGGTCTAGATCTCATGAATCCCTCCATAGATAAACCATGTTGATGATTGAAAACATCAACGTAATTTCGCTCGCAAAGTGTTGCTAAGCCTATTATTATATAAGACTAAATAATTTTAGTAGTGGGATCCCCTTGAAATTTTGAAGATCAGATCTATTCATTTCTGTTGTTATGATGATGTGCTATAGAGGTTTACATGGTTAATAAGAATATCGTTGTTATTGATATGAGTTGAGCTTTCATGATGATATCCCTTTATGTCACTACAACATGCTATTCATTAATGGTGATTGTTCCTATTGCACCTGCATAACAAACATATTAGTAAAGTTACATTAAGGGAAGTTTTAAACAATGCAAGGTATTACAATGAGCGCAAGGGAACCTAGTTCTGCAATGCTACACGCATAAATATTTGTTGGTTATTGTTAACTTTAGTTACAAGGAAATGCCTATAAAAATTGTTTAATTACATTTTTTTATTATATGCATATGGTGTAAATTTTGGTGGTGCACTTTGGCAAGGTGATGATGCAATGGTTATGCATTGATTAATGGAGTCAGTAGTTGATGTACATATGTTATAACGTGGGTGGCGCGTTCGACAAAGTGAATGCAAATGGTTGAATTATTATGTGGAGTAGGATTATGCTATGGTTTAAATGTGTTTATACTATCAATGCCTTGGTTGATTAATGGTGTTAATGGAAGGCTCGTTGACATGTATTGTGGAGTAAATGAGATATGGGTGGAGGTGACGTGCATTTACTGCACGTCACCTTTACCCTTCTCATTGGCCACCACCCTAGTTGGACTGTTGTTTGATCTTTTTGTTGTGTTCATGCTCTGGATTATTAGAAGGGTGAAACCACTCAACCACCTCTTGTCTTAAGAATTTCGATTAATAGGTATGTATATTTTGGCCATTCTTGACTTCACTCTGGTTATGAAATGATTTTGGCTCAGTTGTGTGGGTTTGTGTTTGTCCTAAGTGTTGCAACTGTGTGGAATTTTGGATTCAAATGGAAAATAGATGGTTTGGCTGGTATTAGTTTAAGTTCTTTGGATTGTTAGTCTTCTTGGGTGATATTTCTTTATTACCACTGTGTGTTGGTTGAAGGGTTTTGTTTAAAATCATGTCTAGATGATTGGCTTCATGGTTATTGGGTTTGATTAAGAGTCGTATTTCCTTATTCGGCCTTGTCAAGGGGCCATCTCCCATCCACAAGCATCACATCCCCTTGCATGTACACCTTCGACCTTGAAGTCTCACTAAAGTTAGTTCCATTCCTCCTGTGAAGGTTACTATGAAAACCCTTAACCCTCCAGGCTGGGGTTGCATAGGGAAATTGTCGAACCCGTGAAGTGGATTACAGTCACTGTGGTCTATTACCTTGAATACAGGCTCACCTGTTGGTTGTGTAGCCATCATGTTGGTTTTGTTTCTCGTCACTACCTTTGTGATAATTGTATGAGCCCTGCATTGCCAATTGCACTTCTAAGGGTCACAATTGCCAACTTGTTGTCAAAGAATCATTTTTTTTTTGTTATGAAGGGGCCTTTGTCATTATTTTTTTTGTTTCGTGGGTACACACCCTTATCACGCTTGTTTAGTATATTGCTTCCCTCACCACAGTGCCAAATTGTTGGTTATTATACAACCATTAGAGTGGTGTTGATGATGTTTGGATAATATTTGTCATTAGTCATAGGGGTTTGGTATTGTCCACATATGTCGTGTCCTGTAGATGAGGTTTTGAGAATTAGAATATTGGATTGGATATGTTTACTACATCTTTTGGTAGAATACACTTGAATGTGTGCGACCTGGTCACTCACAGGGGACTTAATAAATGACCCAGAATAAATTCTTTTGAATTATATCGTGGTTATATATTGTTGTGTGGTTGTGGTGTGGAATCCTCTCAGTTGTGCACCATGTATAATATGGATGGATTGTTTTGTATTCCCAGTGATACTCCCAATTTCTAAGTGTATTCATCTTTTTGTAAATTGATCATTGTTGATATCAGTTGTGTGGGGTGTTTGGCTCGGTTTCAAGTTGCACTGAGATATTTGTTTCATAATGGCATGGTTACATTGCCCTAGAAATTTACTCTTGCATAGCATGTGTCTAAATAGTGGTTGTTTGGTTGCATAGTCAATTATCACTTTAGTTGTGGCATGTGAGGTTCTGATTATCTTAGTTATTTTTACTACATATATATGTGGGAGTGAATATCACTACAGACCTTGATTGGCTCTATTGCAGAAATAGTGACTTCATTATTATTTTGGAAATATGACTTTGAAATATAGACTGGAGAAATGTATGGGAGTAGTGGATGTTAATGATTACAGAATGGGAATGAGTGTTGTTGTTGACTGTTATAACATGTTGAATGTGTGAACAAAGGGGACATAAACTCTTACAAATTTGGTGAAATAATTACCTTTAATGATGGAACTATGTTGGATATTTTATTATTGGATAGTGAACTAGTTAAATACACAAAAATTATTACTCAGTCATGTGATTGACGTTGATTGATCCATATTTTTCTCACGACAAAATATGTTATGGATTGCTTGATTAATCTTATGAAAAGTAAATGTTTTCTCCCCTTTCATCACCACATTTTCCGCTAATTACAACCCCCTCACATATCCCATACTCATTTTATTCACCCCCTATTCTGATATTCATCACAACTAGAGAATTTATGTGTTAAGATTGGGAAAAATTGGCAGATTTATGTGTGGTTCGTAGTGAAGTTTATTTGTTTTGTTATGGTTGATTGTTGTTATCATTGAGCAATGACTATTTCTATACCCTTTCATATATCATATTTTTCGCAAATTACAAACCCCTCATGTATCCTTGAGCATTGTTTTACCCCCTGCTCATTGATTAACTTTAGAACAATTTGTATGGATTGGATTGCATGAGCCTGATACATTTTGAGCCAAATCTATTTCATATTTTTAAGGAGTTGTAATGCATGGTTATTTAAAAGACTATTTTCTAATTGTTAACATATGCAGGATGAGTTTTCTCAATCAGGGAAGCCATGACTGAGGAAACAGAGGTAGAGGTAACTGAAACCGAGGCCCAAGGAGGCCTAGGTTCTCAATACATTTTGATGTTGATTCTGAAGAGCTCAGACAATTGTTCCATGCTGGATTCTTTAATTGGATTGGACAGGGAATAGTCCAACTGAGGCCTGAAAGGCCTCCCTTCCAAGCCCCTCAAGCCCCTAGTATACCAATTCCTCCTCATGTCTCTTTACATCCCGAAGTTTCAGAAAATGATGTGCGGCAGGAGATTATCCACCCACCAATATCCCAGCACCGTTCCTTGCCAAACTTATCTTTTCCTTCTCCTCCACTCTTAAATCCCATTGTCCAAGATGCGCTTAATCATTCACTAGTGCAATCTTCCCACACCAACAAGAGATTGAATATTGAATCCCACCATGCACTAGATAAAGGAAAAGCTACTGCTACCCCTTCCTCACCCTTTGATGACTCTGAGGTGCAAGAGCGCATTGCGCTAAGCAGTCAGGAGATCTAGGCAGCCAAAATCTATGCACTCATATCTACAACGCAGGTTCAATTCTAGACCCCCCTGCCTTTCTACCTTTAACGGGAGGGGGGGGGGGGTCCGATATGGCGGTTTTTTACTGTGGGCCCCTCACTATTGTGGCACCTCCTCATGATGTTGGATCCCCCCCACCTAAAGCCTCTTACCACCTATGCCCCCTATGACATACCACTTACCTCCTAAGCTTACTGCTCCCTCCTCCTGCTGACATCTATTTCCCACTTCGTCTCTCACCTCCTCCCATCGCATCCTTCGCTCCCACTCCCCATCTCGTTATGCTACACCTGTCCTCCACTCACTGTTGGGACATAGCCCCTTATCACTCCCACCTATTATCTATTTCCAAGTGTCCTACCACTCACGTCCTCCCTGGCAGATGGTCCCATCTCGTCTGCTGTTGTAGCCTCACATCTTCCCCCACATCATCGCCCCATGACACTCCACCTATGACCTGTCACAGCACAATGCGTACACCTTCCACCACCCACACTTTCCATGTCACCCTCCACCTATATTGCCTAACCACATGGGCGCCCCTCTGATGACTTGAGGTGCAAGAGCACATTGTGCTAAGTAGCAAGTAGATCTGGGTGGCCAAAATATGCGTGCTCATATCTACGATGCAGGTTCAATTCCAGACCCCCCCCCCTCCCCCCCCACCTTTATTCCTTTAACGGGAGGGGGGGGGTCCAATATGGTGGTTTTAGATTGCGGGCCCCTCACTATCGTGGTGCCTCCTCATGATGTCGGACCCCTCCCCACCTAAAACCTCTTACCACCTACCCCCCCTCTGACATACCACTTACCTCCTCCACTTACTGCTCCCTCCTCCTGCTGACATTTGTTTCCCACTCCCTCTCTCATCTCCGCCCATCACATCCCCATATTTTTATGCTACACCTGTCCTCCACACATCGTTGGGCCATATCCCCTTATCACTCCTACCTATCATCTCTTGCCAAGTGTCCTACTTCTCACGTCCTCCTTGGAAGATGGTCCCATCTCGTTTGTTGTTGCAACCTCACATATGCCCTCACATCATTGCCCCATGCCACTCCACTTCTAACCTGTCACAACGCAGTGCACACACCTTCTGCCACCCACACTTTCCATATCACCCTCCACCTGTCTCGCCTGACCACATGGGCGACCCTCATCTCACCTTCACAATGTTGGCACCATTTTCCCTACCAAGAGTGTCGACCACGTCCGTCGACTGGGTCCCTCGTAGCAGTCCAATGAAGCAGCAACAACCAAGGGAAGGTGACCACGTTGTTCAGGAGAAGAGTTGACTTGGGCCTCTCTGATCCCGAGGTAGAAGTTAATGCAAATAAGGAAGGTGGGTAAGATGTTGTCTCCTTCCATAAATAGAAGGTCAGAAAGGGACAAAGCACAGTGGTTGGTTGTTAGTCTGGACTGATAGAGATCGCGTCCAACAAAAGACTGCATGGATAGTCTGACCAACGTATGCATGCATAGCCTGAAAGAGAAAATCATCAACGCAAAGCCTTAAACTCATGACATGATTGTGCCTCCAACTGTGGATCCATTTCTATGTATATGTAGGAATTTTTTCCATTTTGTTAGTATCGATGGTAGAGCTAAGCTCCCAATTGTAAAGTTTTAGCGAGGCCTCTAGTTCTCTAGTTATAGACTAATATTTGAGACTTCTTGTTTAATGGAAACCAACCTCTTCCTTACTCTTTCTTCTGACTCTTAAATCTTGGGCATGGATGATCCAATCAGGTGTTGTAATGACTATATAATGTAGGTTTGATTATATCAGTTTT
This sequence comes from Picea engelmannii, assembly GCA_009831015.1. Lineage (NCBI taxonomy): Eukaryota > Viridiplantae > Streptophyta > Pinopsida > Pinales > Pinaceae > Picea > Picea engelmannii. Next base: position 84,355 of record ML794390.1, read on the forward strand.
TGCAACATTTTAAGTTTCTTGAAGTTTTCATATCTGACAGGATCTCATATCCGAGAATTTCCTCCAAAGGATACTATAATACTGGATGTCTAGAGAATACTTTCAATCCTCTCTCATTTTTCCTCCACCTACTCACCACTATGCAAGATTATTGGCCTAAGTTAGATCAAGACCTCACCTAACTCTGTATTTCCAACCCAGTTTTCTGAGTTAAAACGATATTGTTTTGAGTTTACTCCCATTTGGTCACCCTTTATAAACAACCTGTGACATATAAAATGATGGGTATCAAGCTTACTCCTGATGCAATCCAAGAGTGACTCCTGGTGCTAACATTTCTGGAATCATTGTCAGGGATGAAATTGAAGATTTTCCCTGGGATTGAATGACAAAGCTTACTGGTTCTGAAGATGCATCAGAGCCCAGTACATCAATATTGCAATTGTGCACCTGGCGACTCCACTATTTCAGTTGTGGCTTCCTGAGGCAAACACGCGAGGCCTAATCCACAGTTGCCCCTTGCAACACCTGAAGCAGACCCAACGAGGATTATTAGAAAGGGAAAGGCCCTCGAAGAAGGTACTTCCACTATTGAACCAGGTATCTTTGATGATCTTCAATATCATCTTGTAAGAACTCCAATTTCTTCTTCTCATTCTACTATTATACCTTCTTTCAGAGTTTCCCAAAAAATAAATTTTGGGAGTGTTCCTGCTGAGTTTTCCTCTCTTGGTCTGGGACTTGAGGGATAAATCCTTGTCACTCCAATCTCCCCTGAAATTGTACCATAGTTTAGACCCAGTGCCTCAAAAGATTTTCCTACCCCGGGTTTCACCACTCCTCCTCCCATTATTGTCACCCCTACTGTAGAAAGAGATACCCCACTTCCCCTAAGCCCTATAGCTCTCTCTCCAAACCCTTTGTTGTTTCCCTTTCCCTTTGGAATCTTAGTTCCAACCTCCCCTGTCCTAAGACCTTCACCTCTGAGTTCTCCTCAATCTCACATCCTTATGGCAGGTGCTAATCCTCCCAGAAACCAGATGGATACTATAGTGGCTATAAGATTACCTCTCCTGTAATATGGATACTATAATGCTCTCCTTGCTAAAGATTACCTAACATATATGCCAAAATTCACTGGAGATGAAGATGTAACTACTGAAGAGCACCTTTCTTCCTTCTATAGTTATGCGGACAATCTAAATATTGAAAATGAATATGTATGGATTAGAGTCTTTGTCCAAAGCATTGATGGTGAGGTTAGGAAATGGTTTAGAGGATTGACCCCTGGCTCTATTGCTAGAATTGAGGCTCTAGATGACGCCTTCTTGAGCCAGTGGGGGGATAAAAAATATTTTATTTATTATATCACAGAGTTTGGATCCCTAAAGAGAAAAGAGGGGGAATCTATCTTGGACTTCTCCAAAAGATTCAACAAAATGTACAATAAGATCCCTACTGAGATAAATCCCATGGAAGCCTCTACCAAAATCACTTATGGTAGTGCTTTTGACCCTGATTTTTGCATCCTTCTTAAAAAAAGAAGAGATACTTCCTTAAATAACATGCAATATGAAGCCCTGGAAGTAGAATCCAATGTGTTGGAAGTTGATCGTCTCAGAAGAAAGTCTAATAGAGAAAAGGGAAGAAGAGGAGTCGAGACCTCAACCTCTAGTTCTTCTACAACTCACCCTCAACTAGATGAACTGACTAAAATGGTAAAGTCCCTTTCTATAGAGACGGAGAAAATGAAAGTGGAGGGAAGGATGACATACATAAATCCTCAAAACATTAACAATAAAGGCAACATCAGAAGGCTGGAAAACAATGCTCCTCAGATCATGCCAAGGGAACAAAGGGACAGGGATAGAAATGATTAGAAAATTTAGACTCCTCTCCAAAATAACCTTGTTGTTGATGAGGAGAGGAAATGTAACATCCCTCAAGCTAAGGACATCTACCCTGTCAACCGGTGAATTTTTTTTTTGAAGTGTGTGCGCATGTGTAGAAGAAGCAACCCCCTCGACTCTAGGTCAACACTCGAACCGACAGGATGCAAGTCAGATGAATACAATCAAGATGACCCAACTATCATAATGACAACAAGAAGCAGAACGCCCCTGAACAGGAGGCGGGCAACTATTGGCGATAGGCAGAGACAGACACCAGGGGTTAGGCACAGTACGGTCACCGACTCGAAGGAATCCGTCAGTAGAGTCGCAGTAGTGGAACTGTGCCTTTAAACATCCCGAGACTACTGATACGGCTCAGAAGGTGTCGCAAGAGTGGAACTGTGCCTTTAAACAGCCCGAGACTCTTGATACGGCACTGGATTCCTTCCACCGGATTACACATAGACAAACATACTAAGCTGCAAGAGGAGTCTATATCTCGCCCGACACAGACCGACTACGCAATACAAACACCCAGTACTACGAGATCAGGGACGACACGACCTCTACGGGGGACACAAGTCAGGAGGACTCAATCGACTCCCTCACACGGGTCCCGAAGACTTCGAACAACCGACTGTTC
>ML794390.1:86939-100201 GCA_009831015.1 Picea engelmannii
TAGATTGCGGGCCCCTCACTATCATGGTGCCTCCTCATGATGTCGGACCCCTCCCCACCTAAAACCTCTTACCACCTACCCCCCCTCTGACATACCACTTACCTCCTCCACTACTCCCTCCTCCTGCTGACATTTGTTTCCCACTCCCTCTCTCACCTCCGCCCATCACATCCCCATATTTTTATGCTACACCTGTCCTCCACACATCGTTGGGCCATATCCCCTTATCACTCCTACCTATCATCTCTTTCCAAGTGTCCTACTTATCATGTCCTCCTTGGCAGATGGTCCCATCTCGTTTGTTGTTGCAACCTCACAGCTGCCCTCACATCATTGCCCCATGCCACTCCACTTCTAACCTGTCACAATGCAGTGCACACACCTTCCGCCACCCACACTTTCCATGTCACCCTCCACCTGTCTCGCCTGACCACATGGGCGACCCTCATCTCACCTTCACAATGTTGGCACCATTTTCCCTTCCAAGAGTCTCGACCACGTCCGTCGACTGGGTCCCTCGTAGCAGTCCAATGAAGCAACAACAACCAAGGGAAGGTGACCACGTTGTTCAGGAGAAGAGTTGACTTGGGCCTCTCTGATCCTGAGGTAGAAGTTAATGCAAATAAAGAAGGTGGGTAAGATGTTGTCTCCTTCCATAAATAGAAGGTCAGACAGGGACAAAGCACAGTGGTTGGTTGTTAGTCTGGACTGATAGAGATCGCGTCCAACAAAAGACTGCATGGATAGTCTGACCAACGTATGCATGCATAGCCTGAAAGAGAAAATCATCAACGCAAAGCCTTAAACTCATGACATGATCGTGCCTCCAACTATGGAGCCATTTCTATGTATATGTAGGAATTTTTTCCATTTTGTTAGTATCGATGGTAGAGCTAAGCTCCCAATTATAAAGTTTTAGCGAGGCCTCTGGTTCTCTAGTTATAGACTGATATTTGAGACTTCTTGTTTAATGGCAACCATCCTCTTCCTTACTCTTTCTTCTGACTCTTAAATCTTGGGCATGGATGATCCAATCGGGTGTTGTAATGACTATATAATGTAGGTTTGATTATATCAGTTTTTGCAACATTTTAAGTTTCTTGAAGTTTTCATATCTGACAGGATCTCATATCCGAGACTTTCCTCCAAAGGCTACTATAATACTGGATGTCTAGAGAATACTTTCAATCCTCTCTCATTTTTCCTCCACCTACTCACCACTATGCAAGATTATTGGCCTAAGTTAGATCAAGACCTCACCTAGCTCTGTATTTCCAACCCAGTTTTCTGAGTTAAAACGATATTGTTCTGAGTTTACTCCCATTTGGTCACCCTTTATAAACAACCTGTGACATATAAAATGATGGGTATCAAGATTACTCCTGATGAAATCCAAGAGTGACTCCTGGTGCTAACATTTTTGGCATCATTGTCAGGGATGAAATTGAAGATTTTCCCTGGGATTGAATGACAAAGCTTACTGGTTCTGAAGATGCATCAGAGCCCAGTACATCAATATTTAAATTGTGCACCTGGCGACTCCACTATTTCAGTTGTGGCTTCCAGAGGCAAACACTCGAGGCCTAATCCACAGTTGCCCCTTGCAACACCTGAAGCAGACCCAACGAGGATTATTAGAAAGGGAAAGGCCCTTGAAGAAGGTACTTCCACTATTGAACCAGGTATCTCTGATGATCTTCAATATCATCTTGTAAGAACTCCAATTTCTTCTTCTCATTCTACTATTATACCTTCTTTCAGAGTTTCCCAAAAATTAAATTTTGGGAGTGTTCCTGCTGAGTTTTCCTCTCTTGGTCTGGGACTTGAGGGATAAATCCTTGTCACTCCAATCTCCCCTGAAATTGTACCGTGGTTTAGACCCAGTGCCTCAAAAGATTTTCCTACCCCGGGTTTCACCACTCCTCCTCCCATTATTGTCACCCCTACTGTAGAAAGAGAGACCCCACTTCCCCTAAGCCCTATAGCTCTCTCTCCAAACCCTTTGTTGTTTCCCTTTCCCTTTGGAATCTTAGTTCCAGCCTCCCCTGTCCTAAGACCTTCACCTCTGAGTTCTCCTCAATATCACATCCTTATGGCAGGTGCTAATCCTCCTAGAAACCAGATGGATACTATAGTGGCTATAAGATTACCTCTCCTATAATATGGATACTATAATGCTCTCCTTGCTAGAGATTACCTGACATATACGCCAAAATTCACTAGAGAGGAAGATGTAACTACTAAAGAGCACCTTTCTTCCTTCTATAGTTATGCGGACAATCTAAATATTGAAAATGAATATGTATGGATTAGAGTATTTGTCCAAAGCATTGATGGTGAGGTTAGGAAATGGTTTAGAGGATTGACCCCTAGCTCTATTGCTAGAATTGAGGCTCTAGATGACGCCTTCTTGAGCCAGTGGGGGGATAAAAAAAAATTTATTTATTATATCACAGAGTTTGGATCCCTAAAGAGAAAAGAGGGGGAATCTATCTCGAACTTCTCCAAAAGATTCAACAAAATGTACAATAAGATCCCTACTGAGATAAATCCCATGGAAGCCTCTGCCAAAATCACTTATGGTAGTGCTTTTGACCCCGATTTTTGCATCCTTCTTAAAAAAAGAAGAGCTACTTCCTTAAATAACATGCAATATGCAGCCCTGGAAGTAGAATCCAATGTGTTGGAAGTTGATAGTCTCAGAAGAAATTCTAATAGAGAAAAGGGAAGAAGCGGAGTCGAGACCTCAACCTCTAGTTCTTCTACAACTCACCCTCAACTAGATGAATTGACTAAAATGGTAAAGTCCCTTTCTGTAGAGATGGAGAAAATGAAAGTGGAGGGAAGGATGACATACATAAATCCTCAAAAAATTAACAATAAAGGCAACATCAGAAGGCTGAAAAACAATGCTCCTCAGATCATGCCAAGGGAACAAAGGGACAGGGATAGAAATGATTAGAAAATTTAGACTCCTCTCCAAAATAACCTTGTTGTTGATGAGGAGAGGAAAGAAGAAGAGTTGGACCCTGAGATTCACTGTATTGGAAACACCTCCCCATTTCCTCATTTAACTCAATCTTCATACCAAGAATTCCTCATGAACAGTCAATTAAATGAGTTGAGTAAGGGGGAAGGGGCCAGTACTAGTCCTAATAAATACAATCTTCGGTCTAAGAAGAAAGAAGGAAGTTGTACATCCCTAATCAACCTCTCATAGAAGAGAAACTTGTTAAGCAGTCAACAAATATCGCCAAGGAAAAGAAAACTAGAATCCCTCACCAATAGCCAAAGACCCTATCCCAGAGGTGACAAAAATTTTGAAGCCTCCTTCCTCCTTTAACTTTGAGCATGAAATTTAAAAAATCATAATTCTTGTGCCCATTTCAGAGCTAGTCAAACATGAATATTTCAAAAGTTCCCTCTCTAAGCTACTGCATCTCTAACCATCCTGCCATTCCACAGACTCAGTAAATCTCCAAGACAAAAATCCTACAATCATCTTAGGTCCTATGGTAGAAGATAGAGATGAATCTTCCCCTCCCTTATACACGTCACTGAACATATATGATAAGGTGCTGCATGGATTCAAGGGCTTCCCATAATATCATGCCCAAAACTGTCATGGAAGAACTTGGGCTGGAAGTCACAAAAGATTATCATGATTTGTACTCTTTCAATTCAAGGAGGTTGCAATGTTTTGGGATCATCAAAGATCTAGTGGTAACCTTGTTCCAGCTGCCCATGAAAAGTGTGGTCATGGATATCGTGGTAGCTGGTGTACCTCCCAAGTTTGGCATGCTATTGTCAATATCTTGGATTAAAAGGCTTGGGGGAACACTATAGATGGACCTCACATATGATACCATTCTATTCTTTGGAGGGGAGCACAGAAGACTGTACATAGAAGCTCAGTTGGCCTACATCATCAGTGATGAGGCAGACCCCACCAATCATCCTATTTTCTCTCTAGATATTGACTTGGTATCTAGCTTGTTACATCTCACTAATTCCGCTGAGTCTCCCCTTAAGATCAAAAATCAGTCCCTCACCCTCCTTGAATATTCTCCTCCAACTATTGTTGTATGGAAAATTTTCTTTGATGGAGTTTCTTTGAGAGAAGGTGTTGGTGCTAGAGTAGTCCTTGTTTCCCCTGCTAAAGAAACTATATCTCTGTCATACGAATTTGAATTTGAGGCTACCAACAATGTGTAAAAATATGAAGCCCTGGTTTTAGGCTTGAGAGTTGCAAAGGACATAGGGATCAAAAAGTTAGCAGCATTTGGCGATGCCGAGTTGATTATTCAGCAAGTCAGAAATATTTACCAGGCCAAACACCCTCAGCTCAGGAGTTACAGAAATGAAGTATGGGACCTCATTGATAGTGTTTTCCTATCTTTAAATATATCATTCATTCCAAGAGGAGAAAACACTGTGGCTAATTCTCTGGCTATTTCAGGCAGCAATTTCAAAGTCCCTCTGCTACCCAAGCTTAAGTATGAGATAGAAGTAAAATATAGGCCTTCTATACCTGACAATGTCAAACATTGGAAAGTGTTTGAGGATGATCTTGAGATCAAGAGGTTCCCAGAGACTGTAGAGGAGTTTTCAACATTGCATATTGATCAAGACCTTGCTTCTGAAGCCGATCCTTATGTTGATGATTTTCTAAATGATATTGTTGATCGTCATATTGTTTAGCTACCTAGCAATCACATCCCCAAAGGAATAGTTCCTTTGGAAAAGATTTTTGATAGAAATGATGTGGTAGTATAGAGGAAAATCTTAAATGATGAGGTTGATGTGGCAGTAAAGGGAAATATCTCAAATGATGGCGTTGATGTGGCTAAGTGAAATATTGGCACAAAGGAGAAGCCAAAGTTTGTCAAGTTGTCTAATAGCTTGTCAAAGGAGCAGAGGGTCGAGTATACTGAGCTATTAAAAGAATTTTATGATGTGTTTTCCTGGACTTATGAAGACCTCAGAACATATGACATCAATGTTATAGAGCACATGATCCCATTGAAGGAAGAATCTAAGCCATTTAGGAATAAGTTAAGACAGATTAATCCTATGTTATTTCCTGTCATGGAGAGAGAAGTAAAGAATCTATTGGATACCCAAATCATTGTCCCCTTGAGATATTCTAAATGGGTCACCAATTTGGTCCCAGTGAGAAAGAAAAGTGGAGAAATCAGACTCTGTGTCAATTTCAGAAATTTGAATAGGAGCTTAAAGAAGGAAAATTACCCCTTGCCAAAGATGGAATATATATTACAAAGGGTGATTGGTGCATCAAGGATATCCATGATTGATGGATTTTTGCGCTACAATCAGATATCAGTCTTGCTTGAGGACAGATAAAAAACAACATTCATCACTCCTTGGGGCACATTCATGTATGCCAAAATGCCTTTTGTATTGATGAATGCAGGGGCAACATTTCAGCGAGCCACCTTCATTAGGGAGAAATAAAAATTTGCGGTCATCTATCTGGATGACATAATAGTCTTTTCCAGCTCTGATAAAGAACATTGTTGTCATTTGAGGAAATTTTTCTTGAAATGCAGAAAGTTTGGTCTTTCCCTAAACCCCAAAAAATAATTATTTTCTATGAAGGAGGGAAAGTTGTTTGGCCACATAGTATCAGTCAAGGGAGTCAATATCAATCCCAGCAAGGTGGAAGCAATCCAAACATTATCACTCCCAAGGTCTAGGGAAGAGGTCTAGTCTTTCTTCGGCAAGATTAACTTTCTAAGGAGATTTGTTTCAAATTTTGTTGAATTGGTGAAGCATATCACAGGCATGCTCAGGAAGGGGAATGAAATAAATTGGACTACTAAAGCTAGGGAATCCTTCAGCCAGATTAAAAAATCATTGACTGAGGCCCCTGTGTTGATCATTCCTGACTATTCTAAGGATTTACAATTTTTTTCTTTTGCTTCTTTTGATACAATAACAGTTGTTTTGTTGCAGAAAAATGTTGAGGGATTGGAAAAACCTATTTCATTTTTTAGTAGGTCATTGAAGGATGTAGATATCAGATATGACATCATGGAGAAGCAAGCTTATGCCTTGGTGAAAGCTCTCAAATATTTCAGAGTGTATGTATTGCACTCAAAGGTCATTATGTATGTTCCTTCAACTTTTGTGAAGGACATTCTTATTCAACCTGACATAGATGGGAGGAGGAGAAAATGGATTGAAAAATTCCTTAAGTTTGATCTAGAAATAAAACCTACCAAGCTAATTAAAGGTCATGTTTTAGCCAAGTTGTTTCCGTAATCTAACTGTAAGGATCTGGGGGTTAAATTCATCAACATTTCCTCGGAAAATCAGCAGGCTAAATTGTCTGATGACAATCCTCAGTGCACCCCTCCATTGGCAGAATGCACTCAGTATAAAGATATTATGTTTTTTTATGAAGAAGTTGAGGCCCCCTGATGGTGTGGGAAAAAACAAGGTAAGAGATTTAAATCTCAAAGTAGTTAGGTATTGCCTTATTGACTAGGTATTGTATTGTAAATACCCTCTAGGAGTGCTTCTAAGATGTCTAGACCCATAAGAGGCCCAAAGAGTTATGTTTGATTTTGATAGAAGCCTATGTGGGGGACACCATTTATGGAAGACCACATCCTACAAAATTCTCAAGGCTGGGTACTACTGGCCCACTTTATTCACTGATGTCTGCAGAAAGATTAGAGCCTGTATCAAATGTAAAAAATTCTCAGGAAAGAAACAACTCAAATCTCTGCCACTAAAGCCTCTAGTAGCTTCAATACCCTTTCAACAATGGGGGTTGGACTTCATTGGGGAAATTAATCCTTCTTCAAGTGGTCAAAACAAGTGGATTTTAATTGCAATAGATTATTTCACCAAATGGGTAGAATCCATCCCCACCAGGAGTGCTTCACACAAAGTGATCATTGGTTTTTTGGAAGATATTATGGAAAGGTTTGGTTGTCCAGAAAGAATCATTACAGACAGTGTTGCATCTTTCAATTATGAGCCTTTGATTAACTTCTGTGAGTAGTTTAGAATTTCATTGATTCACTCCACTCCCTATTATCCCCAAGGCAATGGAATGGTAGAGTCCTCTAGCAAAAGTTTGATCAAGCTTATTAAAATACTATTAGAGGATAATAAGAAGGAATGGGATTCAAAGCTCAAGTTCACTATGTGGGTTGATCGAGTCACAAAAAAGAGATCCCTAGGCATATACCCTTTCCAACTTGTTTATGGGACTGAAGTTGTCTTTCCTTCTCAGTTGGATTTACCCGTAGAAAAAATCTTTCAGGATTATCAAGGAGAACTTGACAATATGATCAGAAGAATTCATCAACTGGTGGAGGTCCAACAGACTAGAGATCAGGTGTTGGACAAAGCTCATGATTGTCAGTAAAGGATAAAGTGAGCCTTAGACAAGAAGAATAGAAAAGAAGATTTCCAGCTGGGAGATCTAGTGCTCAAATGGGATGCACCTAGGTAGGACAAAGGAAAGCACAACAAATTCGAAGCCTTGTGGATTGGGCCCTTCAAAGTTTCTGAGACAATTCCAAATAATACCTATAGGTTGCAGAATTTGGAGGGTGATGAATTTTTTGGTGGGCCTGTAAATGGGCATTTTCTGAAGAAGTTCTTTATTAGAGCCACGGGTGGCTCTAATGTATCTGTAAATATTGTTTTTCTTTTATTTTATTTTTTTCAGTTCATAAGTGACTCCATAGCCCAACAACAAGGCACTGAAACTACTGAAGAGTTCTTGGCATCTCAAAAGGAGCAAGCCATCCCCCATGGAGCCTACTCTTATCACATAAATTAGTAAGGGGGATGTTTTCCTAAGAAGTGACCCCCTTTTGGCGAAAAAATGGCAAGAAGTGGGTCAAAAAACCACTTATCCTAAGTTAGAGGCACAAGAACGCATTGTGCTAAGAAGCAAGCAGATCTGGGTGGCCAAAATCTATGTGCTCAGATCTATGATGTAGGTTCAATTCCAGACTCCCCCCGCCTTTCTTCCTTTAACGGGAGGGGGGGGGAGGTCCGATATGGTGGTTTGAGATTGCAGGCCCCTCACTATCGTGGTGCCTCCTCATGATGTCTGACCCCCCCACCTAAAACCTCTTACCACCTACCCCCCCTCCAATATACCACTTACCTCCTTCGCTTACCGCTCCCTCCTCCTATTGACATATGTCTTCCACTCCATCTCTCACCTCTTCCCATCACATCCTCTACTCCAAATCCCCATCTTGTTACGCTACACCTATCCTCCACTCACTGTTGGGCCATAGACCCTTATCACTCCCGCCTATCATCTCTTTCCAAGTGTCCTACCAGTCATGTCCTCCCTGGTAGATGGTCCCATCCCTACTATTGCCGCAACCTCACATATACCCCCACATCATCGCCCCATGACACTCCACCTCTAACCTGTCACAACATAGTGTGCACACCTTTCGTCATTCGCACTTTCCATATCAACCTCCACATGTCTCACTTGACCACATGGGTGCCCCTCGTCTCACCTTCACGACATTGGTTCCATCATCCCCGCTAAGAGTCTCGTCCACATCCTTCGACTAGGTCCCCTCGTAGCAGTCCAATGAAGTAGCATCAACCAAGGAAAGGCCACCACGTTGTTTAGGAGTAGAGTTGACTTAGACCTCTTTGATCCCAAGGTAGAAGTTAATACAAATAAGGAAGGTGGGTGAGACGTTGTCTCCTTCCATAAATAGAAGGTCAGAAAGGGACAAAGAACAGAAGAAGGTTGTTAGTATGGACTAACATAGATCACATCCAACATAAGACTGCATGGATAGTCTGACCAATGTCTGGATGTGCAGTCTGACAGATATAATCATCAATGCAAAGCCTTAAAGTCATGACATGATCGTGCCTCCAGCATTGGAGCCAGTTCTAAGTATATGTAGGCATTTTTTCCATTTTGTTAGTATCGATGGTAGAGCTAAGATCCCAATTGTAAAGTTTTAGCGAGGCCTCTAGTTCTCTGGTTATAGACTGATATTTGAGACTTCTTGTTTAATGGAAACCAACCTCTTCCTTACTCTTTCTTCTGACTCTCAAATCCCGGGCATGGATGATCCAGTCAAGTGTTGTAATGACTATATAATGTAGGTTTGATTATATCAGTTTTTGCAACATTTTAAGTTTCTTGAAGTTTTCATATCTGAGAGGATCTCATATCTGAGAATTTTCCTCCAAAGGCTGCTAGAAGACAAGATGTCTAGAGAAGAATTTCATTCCTCTCTCGTCTTTCCTCCACCTACTCACCACTATGCAAGCTTACTGGCCTAAGTTAGATCAAGACCTCACCTAGATCTGTATTTCCAACCCATTTTTCTGAGTTAAAATGATATTGTTCTGAGTTTACTCCCATTCGATCACCCTTTATAAACAACCTGTGACATATAAAATGATGGGTATCGAGCTTACTCCTGCTACAATCTAGGAGTGGCTCCTGGTGCTAACAGTTCCCATGTGATTAGTGAGATAAATCCTAAAGGCTCTGCCCAACTCAAGCCAATTTCATGGAAATCAGGAGGTGACAATAGCAACCAGGGAAGAGTTGCTTCATAGACTGGAAAATATGGGTTTTAAATTTTATGTTATTTATTGTTTTATGACAGTGGACTCCATGGATTTTGGACAACAAGTTTTATTGTGGACATCATGGTTTTTTTGGACAACAAGTTTTTTTGATACATGAGTATTAATTTGAAATAATTTCAAGTTTATGTGCTAAAATTGTCAAGGGAAAATATGTTTTGAAGGGAGACACAACAGGTGTGTTTGCTTAAACAAATGGATTATGTTATGATGTGATGATTGTTTTCACTAGAGGAGTCACAAGGGTGTCCCACCTATTAGTTATTATTTAATTATGGCCCTATTATGATTATTGCCTCTCCCCCTTTCCTTAACTAAAGTTAGTTAAGGCCTTATGATATCTTAGCTAATAAGTTAGTTCAACTTCCCAATTATAAATTGTTAAAAGTTGAACAAAGGGGAGGAACAAGAGGAGGATAAAAGCACACAACATGCTAAGGTTTTCTCTTTGAGTTATGTTGAGATAGTTCACTTTTCATTCATTCATATATTCATCATAGCCTAATTCTCTTTTGTGATAGAAGGGTCTTATTGTAGACATCAACATTCAGGGCTGAATCAAATCATTCAGACACTTGTTCTTTAGAGATGTTGATCTATCTTTGATAGTATGTGTAGAATTGTTTGTTTGTGAATTAGCTTTCATGACTGATAAAGGATATTGTGTAGATTCGAGTGGGTAGAAATATGTGGCAAGATGATCCAACTTTTAGATTTCAGTTTTGGTTTTCTGTCAGAGGTCCTTTTGTATGTTCCAACAGGGAGTTCTAAGTTTGACTTCGGTCCAAGATTTCTGTGTGAAGTTTTGTAAAGACAATGAATCTTTGGTGAATTGGAATGAAATAAGGGATTCCTTTATGTCTCATCTATATTGATTACGATCTTAGTTTCTTTACTTCTATTCTTACATTTATTTCAGTAACTAATATTTTTAGAAAAATAAATAAAAAGTGAATTTCCAGCAAGCTTTTTGTTGATAAAAGACTAGCCTAAGAACTTGTAATTAATACTTGTGAGTTAGGATATATATTTTTGTTGGCTATAAACATAGGATGATATTCCTGTATACTTTACTTTATCCAAGTAAAGTGTGAAAATTCTTCAGTAAGATAAATTCATACCTTGTCTTTAACATTTATTTGGCGACCATACTGGGGAGATCTTGGATATCTCTCTCATTAAATTCTATACTCGATTTTTCAATGATACATCTTTATTTTCTGTTTTGATTCCTTGACTGTTTTGCTATTCATGATTGTTCCTATTGCAAGACAACCCAATCTTGAGCCTGATCTACAAGACCATACCAACATTTCTTTGAACCTATTTCATACTATTTTAGACACTGCTAGGACCCGTGTTGAGCTTAACCATTCTTGGGAAGAAATTGAAAGAGATATTAGTGTCCAAGAACAATTGGAAGCTAGACATAGGCAGCCCAGAAATCAGCAATAACCTTTTTTTTCTTCAGTTTTGGCCTTTCTTTCATGTCCTTAGATTCTCATGATTCTAGAAGAAGAAGAGGCTTGTCACCTACAATCAATCCTATTGCTGAAATAGGAAGGAGAAACATTGTGTTATCTGCCAAAAAAAGTTCTCTAAGGATAACTTTATCTGATTCTTTCAAATCATGTTTCTTTCCCTCACCTATCATCCACATAATGGCATCTAGTGGTGGCTCTGGTGGCATTGGAAGTTCTCCATCTACCCAATATTCATTGTCATTGGTGATTGGTAGCTTGTACAACCACCATATCCCGATCCAATCTACTACAAAACCCACAAAATTCATTAAAAAGTATGGCCTTTTTCAATTTGAAGAAGATGCCATGACCACACCATGGCATGTGTCTTCTCCTCTTAACCTAGCACTTGTTACTTTCCTGCTTCCAAAGTTTAAAGAGCATTTGTGTAAGTTTTCAGGAAATAACATTGTCAGTACTAATGAACACCTAGTGGCATTTTCGAATGCTTGTCATAATATAGGGGGTAACAACAATGACACTTGCATGCACATGTTTGTCAATTCCTTGGAAGGAAAGGCTGCGACTGACCTTCCTCCTAAGATCTTGTCTACTTGGGAGGAACTGATTTATTGGTTTCAATCGACTTATGAGCAATCCAAAATCCCTACTGAGAAGTTAAGGGAGTACAACAACATCACTTACAAAGATGGTGAGACCATCAGGTCTGTTGTTCCAGAGTCTGTACTTAAGGCTTTAAAAAGTACAGTGTCTAGGCATCCAAAAGTAAGATGTAAAAAGGAGGAGGGTATACCTTCGGGACAAGGAATCTAAGGTTGATTTCTAGGTTTTCGGTGCCTGGCTTCCAACTGTTCCTAGATGTTTATATCCCCTTCAATTGCAGCCCATGAATGTTCGAGTTCTACCCAGGAGTTAGTCGTTTTAAGTATGGTATCAAAGAGATTTAAAGTAATATGGGTTTGATCTGTCAAACCGAGTTCGATATTGGGTTGTCTTACAACAAGGACAATCATAGAGGAAAACAAAATTTAAAGAAATCCTAAAAGTTTTATGTTGTATCAGTTTGATTTTATAAAAGAGAACTTTAGAAATCAATTTTAAAAGCAAATTGCAAACCAAAGGCCTTTTTCCATAACTGTGTTATATTCAAAATAAATGGTGTATGAATTATGGAGAAAACATTAAGCTCTCTATAGAATAAGGATCCTATCAAAAGAGAATCTCGATCTTTAAAAAGGAGAAGAAAATAAGATAAGAAATGGTCCAATGAAGCATAAAATATGACAACCTAAAAATTTACAGGTCTTATACCTACTGTGTAATGATCCCAAGCCATTATGCAAGGATCATTACTGTTTTGGTGTCTTTTTAAAACTTTTTCTGGTTGTGGTATTTCATCAAACACTTTGTTGATCTACTTGTTTAGATGTGTTTATATGTGTGTATGCAGAAAATAACAGAAAGAGATAACCATGGAACATACCTCAACCATATGCAATAGGATAGACAAGCCAAAACATCTCAATTCTTCTTTATTCATAAAATAGAGAAACCTACTACAATGAAGATGTCGATCTGGAATGCTCAACAAATGGCCAAGAAGATAGAAAATAGATAAGAGATACTACAAAATGCTCCCGCTAATAAAAAAGATGCCTCCAAAGGCTGAATAAGAAATGAAGATCAATACAAGAAGATCTGAATGCCAAACTCTCCAGCTGAAGAATGTCACGCTCCAATAGAAGGATGAAACCCTCAATAACTCGGCCCTGCTGCCAAAAGTGTCCAATCACCCTAATAAATATGCCAATTGATAGATTGGGTGATGGTAAGAACAACCCAGGTGACCGAATCTCCAAGATCCCTCTCAATCTCTGTAGATCTGAAATTCCCCACTGAATGGTGCGCTCCACTAGATGACTGAAACCCTAGATAATTTGGCCCTGCTAAAGGAGGCCTCCAAATGCTCTGAAACTCTCCAAAAATATAGATTGGGACACTGCAAGTAACTAGGTAAAGTCTCAGGGTCATATCTGAAGTGTAACCCCTCCAAACGGACTAGATCTGGATCTCAAAAACGCCCTCCTTCTCTTCAATTCGCCCCACTGCTCAAGAAATAATCTGAGCCATAAAACTGTCTCAGAAAGCACT
>ML794390.1:100656-139324 GCA_009831015.1 Picea engelmannii
TCTCTCCAAAGATGGTGTGCCCCTCTTGCTGGAATCCCTCAACTGGTGCACCCTCTCTCTATCTGCACATGAAACTGATGTAGAATCCTCCTGCAACTGAGTAGATCTAGAACTAGAATGGTGTGGGAGAGTATTTCATCTCCGATACCAAGCTTGGGACAAGGTAGGTGAAATATTTCACCACTGAATCATCCTCTAGGGTTTGTTATGTCAAAACCCTCAAAACTCCCAATATTGGGCTCACTAGCTAGAAGCCAGAAATCAAAATAAGATCATACATGAATGAATGAAAAAAGGCCCTTGCCTTTCCTTTATACTTTTTGTCTCACCTTGTCCCTCCAAAGTGACTTTTATTTTATTAATATTTAATTAATTAATTAAATCACTTTCATTAATTAATTAATTAACCTTTTTACCTTTGAAAAGCTCCTTATCTCTCCTTATGGCTTCCCTGGCCACTGAAAGTCACTTCTAGCCATCCCATCCTATAGTGTTTCTCCTCCTGATTCCAATGATCTATTACACTGAGAGGTTCCTCCAAGTAATGTTCCCAAAATGACCTCTTCAGTGAATTCCATTGACTTATAGCTCAAAATAGTCAAAATCATGGAAATCGTCGAAATGCAACAAAACCAAAGCCAACCTATGCGGAATGGTTCATAATGTTGGAATATGATCATCAATGCAAGATGGACCCCACGATGCCTCTCAAATACCTCTATACTCACTCTAGCATCCATCTGGCTACTCTGGTCATCATAAATCTCTGCCCTGTGATGATGTCCCAACGTGGGGACATTACAGTCCTCCCTACTAGAAAATTGCTTGTCCTCAAGCAATACCCAAATCCCCAGAAGTAAAATACCAGGATCCCATGTCCTCCTATGGGATAAATAGTAGAACCCATCCAACGATGAACAATAGCACACTCCACCCCCTGGATGCCATATCAAGAAGTGAACTGCAATACTCTGTGAAGAACAGTTCTGGAAGATATCAATCCTGTGAACCTCCTGCACCTGACCCATGGCCTCATATCGGAATGAGTCCATCCTCCAAATCTCTACCAATATCCACACGGTCTCCATCAACTGCACATGATGATGCCAGAATGAGGTACTGCAAGATCTTCGTGAGGCACCCTCAAGCGTTGTGCTAAATGGAAAGTTGGAATAACTTTCCCCTGCAATGGTCCACTCTCCCCTATTGGTCAATGAACTGCTCAATCCTGCAATCCATGGGTCCCATGATAATCTTTGTCAATGATCCTCCTGCTAACACTACACTACTTTTTCCACGGCTGTCTATCCCTTGCATACATACAGGATCCTCCTCGCCGAGATCCTCAAGCTGGAATATCTATGACCACCGAACCTGCTGCCCAGAAACTGTATCGGCATAGACACCTCTGTAGAAGAAGTACCTGTCCAAACATCTCCATGCCCTATCATGATGATCAAGAGGAAGAAATGGTCTTTCCCCATAGGACAAGTACCTGTCAGCCCACTCGAAACCAACCCAAGGTGGAGTGTGTGGCTCTCTAGTGCCACCTGGGTCATCATGTAGTGAAACATCCTACTAACCAAGTGAACTCTTGGATCCCATGGAATACTTGGAATTTTATCACTTCCATTCTCCGCTAGCTACTCTTGTGCTAGGCTTATCACTGTCGGAAGCCTACTGCACTCATCTGTCATCACCAGGTCTATGATGCTCACCATCACACACCAAGTCTCAATTGTCTGTCTAACATGGTCCACCTCCGACTTGTTGTATGCCGTAAAAGTACTCATGTCATATAGTCTCGGCCTACTCACTCTCCATGCCCCCAGCCATGGCCTATCCCTCCTCATGCTGTTGTCTATGATAAAAGTGTCAGGATAGGCTAATAGAAACATCTACAGCTGACTGTAGGAATGGGAGGTGTTACAGGCTTTGGTCAATCCCAATGATTCGACCAGAAGCTCGTTCATCGGTATCCATGAAAGATGCTCTCCTATGGTCATCACCGAGTCCCAACCATCCAGTACAACCATAAGTAACCCCTTTGATTGCTGGTCAACCAACCTCCATCTCTCATCTACCATGCAACTGCTGAAATGGTGAAGGTGATCTCCCACAACTATGTGCTGCTGTAGAGGAGTGACATCTACATACTCCCTTGAGTGTGTCTCCTCCCTGCAAGGCACTATACCCCTCTGAATTCCACCATACACCTCAGCATCTCTCTGTGAGCTATCACTCATCACGATATTCTTTGACATACTCATGTCATCTCCCGCAAACTCATGTTGCATCAACCACTCCCAAGACACAAATGGAAGTGTCCCCCATCAACTGGTGTTCCTCTACTAGATGATCAACATCCTCTGTCAACGTGACTGACTGATACATCTGAGTTTCCACTAAGACAGATGAAGTGGATCTCTGATGGATCCCCTCAGGAGACTCATATGTCCTATACTCTAATTCTTGAAGGGTGGTCTGTGTGCCTCTCAAGAATCCCCAAGTGCTCTCCAACTCCTAACTAAGTCGGTCCATCTCCAACTCCTGCTCCCTCAGAGCCTCATGATACATCTCACCAACCCTCAGTAGATAATCCTTGTCTGTCAACAACTATTGGTAGTCAGTCATCATCACAGATACTCTCTCCTGGAGAGTGTGAAAATCATCCATGGAAAATCCTCCATCTGAGCTACCCTGTTCCACTGATGCTCTCCAACCGTAATATTCCATCACTGCATGCATGTCATCAATATGTCTAGTGGCTACCCTGATCATAGCCTCACTAACTACCAACTGTACTGCTAAGTGGTGTGACTCCTGATCACAGTCATGTTGGGGCACCCCCTCATGTCTCTCACTGCTAGTGCCATCACTAACAACACTCTCTGAAGAAGATAAAATGATAAATTGCCTGTTGTCTATTGTGCCACTAGGTCCTCCTGTATGCCACTGCATCCCATCACTAGATGCCATCTCCCCCTGAATCACACCGTATCCTGTATGAGCATTTGTGTCCTCCTGTGCACTCAACCTGCTACTATCATCTGCACCTGGATCCCATATAGCGGTATCCAGACACATGCTATCGTCATCCTGACTGCCAAAGAGTGCATCCTCATCCATGCAATCTGATCCTAGAAGTAAGTGCTCCATCCACCTATCAACCTCTGCCATATTCTCAACCATTGGAGTCTCCAATAGTTGTGACTCCATCTCCTCTGACTGACCTGTATGTGTGGGGTCAACTGCATGTACGTCTTGTACCTCCTCCTAGATCTGTGGGTCTACCTGTCCATGGTGTGCATTCCTCACACTAGGCTCATCCATCATACCTGACCTGCCACTGATCTCCTCATCTGACGTGGCTATCATGGTTGTCTGAACATGTGTCAGATGTGTCACGGCCCCCATAGGAAGCTCATCATCTCTAGGTGCTAACACATGTGACTCCTCACTAGTGTCACCACTTTGCTGAGGCATAAGGTCATCAATGGTATGTGACGTGTCTGCTGAGACACTGGGGCTATCGTCCTGTCCATCCAACTACCCATCCACTACACAAGGGTCATCCTCCTCCTCAAGTGTGCAAGCATCACTAGCCTCTATGCAAGAGTCATCATCACTATCCTCTGAGGTAGAGTCACTATCACTAGCCTTTGTTTAAGAGTCATTGTCATCATCCGACTGCTTTGAATCCACATCTATTGCTCCATCCTCACACACCTCACCCTCACTGTCATGACATGCCTCAATAATGCACTCCTGATATTTACCCCTGCACCTATGATCTAGTTCCCACGGCCCCTTGCAATTGTGGCAAGGTTGCATGCTCCTACTGGGCATGGGGTTTCTCTGGTCTTCCCACCATATACCTGCTTCTTTTTTCTTTTCACATGCTATGATCATCCCCTGTAAAATATCCCATTTGCTCCAATGGGGATTTCTAAAGGCTGCATATTGTAAGAAGGTTATTTGAGCCTTAGTTTCCTTGCTAAGGCTGTCATACATGATCTCCAACCATGGTATCTCAAAGGCTATCTTATCCACTTCTTTCCAACTATCCATCTATCCCTATGGAAGACCCCCCAAGTTTGCAGGATTTAAGCTCTGATACCACTGTAATGATCCCAAGCCATTATGCAAGGATCGTTACTATTTTGGTGTCGTTTTAAAACTTTTTCTGGTTGTGGTATTTCATCAAATACTTTGTTTATCTACTTGTTTAGATGTGTTTATATGTGTGTATGCAACAAATAACAGAAAGAGATAACCATGGAACATACCTCAACCATATGCAATAGGATAGACAAGCCAAAACATCTCAATTCTTCTTTATTCATAAAATAGAGAAACCTGCTACAATGATGATGTCGATCTGGAATGCTCAACAGATGGCCAATAAGATAGAAAATAGATAAGAGCTTCTACAAAATGCTCCCGCTAATACAAAAGATGCCTCCAAAGGCTGAATAAGAAATGAAGATCAATACAAGCAGATCTGAATGCCAAACTCTTCAGCTGAAGAATGCCACACTCCAATGGAAGGCTAAAACCCTTAATAACTCGGCCCTGCTGCCAAAAGTGTCTAATCACCCTAATAAATATGCCAACTGATAGATCGGGTGATGGTAAGAACAACCCAGGTGACCGAATCTCCAATATCCCTCTCAATCTCTGTAGATATGAAATTCCCCACTGAATGGTGCGCTCCATTGGATGACTAAAACCCTAGATAATTCGGCCCTACTGAAGGAGGCCTCCAAATGCTCTGAAACTCTCCAGAAATATAGATCGGGACATTGCAAGTCACTAGGTAAAGTCTCAGGGTCAGATCTGAAGTGTAACCCCTCCAAATGGACTAGATCTGGATCTCAAAAACGCCCTCCTTCTCTTCAATTCGCCCCACTACTCAAGAAATAATCTGAGCCATAAAAATGTCTCAGAAAGCACTAGATCTGATGTCCAAGGCCCTGCAATGAAAACCCAAGTGATATAATCCTCAACGGCCCTGACAATCTCCTACAACGAATCTCTCTCCAAAGATGGTGTGCCCCTCTTGCTGGAATCCCTCAACCGGTGTGCCCTCTCTCTATCTACACATGAAACTGATGTAGAATCCTCCTACAACTGAGTAGATCTGGAACTAGAATGGTGTGGGAGAGTATTGCACCTCCGAGACCAAGCTTGGGACAAGTCAGGTGGAATCTTTCACCACCGAATCGTCCTCTAGGGTTTGTTATGTCAAAACCCTCAAAACCCCCAATATTGGGCTCACTAGCTAGAAGCCAGAAATCAAAATAAGATCATACGTGAATGAATGAGAAGAGGCCCTTGCCTTTCCTTTATATTTTTTGGCTCACCTTGTCCCTCCAAAGTGACTTTCATTTTATTAATATTTAATTAATTAATTAAATCACTTTCATTAATTAATTAACCTTTTTACCTTTGAAAAGATCCTTATCTTTCCTTGTGGCTTCCCTGGCTACTGAAAGTCACCTCTGGCCATCCCATCCTGTAGTGTTGCTCCTCCCAATTCCAATGAGCTATTACACTGAGAGGTTCCTCCAAGTAATGTGCCCAAAATGACCTCTTCAGTGAATTCCATTGACTTATAGCTCAAAATAGTCAAAATCATGGAAATTGTCGAAATGCAACGAAACCAAAGCCAACCTATGCGGAATGGTTCATAATGATGGAATATGATCATCAATGCAAGATGGACCCCACGATGCCTCTCAAATACCTCTGTACTCGCTCTAGCATCCATCTGGCTACTCTGGTCATCATAAATCTCTGCCCTGTGATGATGTCCCAAAGTGGGGACATTACATGCTGGTAGCCGATACAGAGGAAAAACTGTAAACAATAGATAGCTAAATATTAATCACTTCAGTAGAAGTTTTACTAAATTGCAATGCAACATTCATCAGATATATATAAGTGAAATAAGAATGAATATGAAAAAATAGAGAGAACAAACTCATAACACAGTAGTGACGGAATTAGGAATCTCTGGATTGCTTTGTATTAAGTCTTGAAAAGAGAAATTCTCTATTGCAATTAATCAAGAAGGTCCAACCCTCTTTCTTTCTTCAAAATGTGTATTTATACAAAATTCTTTTGTGTTGGAATCTCAATAGTTCCAGAGGTTTTCGGTTACAATCAAGGAGTCGAAGCGTTTCATTTTTTTTATCTTTGTTCTAATTTGGTACTCAAAACCTGCCTCTTCGCATGCTCCGTGCAAATAATGCACTTCTCCACCAGTTTTGATATCAACTTAGATGGCTCTACTTGATTATTTGCCTAAAAAATATAGCAGTCTTTCATCAATAGTGGCAGCCTTCCCTCCACCTACTGATCTTCGACATTAATAGAGCATAACAAAATACTCGGTTTAATTAGCCATTTGTCTATTTGCACTATGTCTGTTTGAGTTATTTGTGATATTTTGGCTAATTCTCTTTCTTCATTTTCCTTGATATTTAGAATATATTTAGCTATATTGATCTGACCCAGTATCTCCATGCCACTTTCACCATCGAAACCTAGACAAATCTCACTTAACAAACCAAAAATTTCTTTGCCAGATTTCCTCAGCTTCATAGCTTGTTGTTTGCCTTCAGATATATTTCGCTCCCATTCTTTCAACAAGATATTACCCATGGTCTGCTCTGCGATGGGAAAACTAGAACTACTTCTTGCTTCCCTTCTCATTGTGGCTATAATAGCTTCTTGGAATGCCACCCGAGCTGCTCCAGCATCCCTTTCTTTAAGAGAGAGGTTTTCCAACACCTGATCGATGAGTTGGAAGTTGCTTTTAATTGTTTCCACTTTTGCAAGAAAACCCTGCTGCACCGCCAATAACCTTTTTCTGATCTCTATTCCTTGGGATTGAAATATCCTGATATTAGTTACCTGGATTTTGGCGAATTCTAGTTCGGCCCAAAGCTGGTCTATCAATTCTCCCTACTAGATTATCTGAGTCTGACTTGTCTAAACCTTCAACTGTGTCTGTTCGAGATCGACTTTAAGACACTTGATTTCTTTTTGATCTTTTATTCTTGGTTGCTCAAAATTCACACTCGCTTGATCTTTAGCAGCAGCCTCTGTTGTAGCTAGTTTAGCCTCTAGTGTCTTGATCAAATGATTCTTTCATTTTAGCTGATCCTTTAGGGTCCCAACTGAATATTGATTCGCCATGGTGAAAGAACCCAATGTTCCTTCTATTTGCGTAGTGAATTCTACCTTCTTCATATCTTTCCCATCAGTTAAAATTTTAAATTTCTTAGAGACAGTACCTACCTCTTGGTAGAGTTCTTGTCTCACAACCACTTTCCTCTTCTTATCGAAGAAGAATTCATTCAGAGGTAGCTCTTCAACTGATATAGGTGTTAATTTTTTACCCAAAATCCAACCTGTGCCCGGGATTTCCTTTGCAGACTGTAGGGGGGTAATGAAGGAAATGGGATTGCCAACCTGGTTAGAGGATTTCCTGGGAGTAATGACTGAAGTTGAATCACTTGGAGGATCGGAAGCCTCGGCTTCCTGTTTCAGGCCCCCAACTTGCTCTTCTTTATCCTGTTGTTCTTCTTGGCCAGGTGTTGAACCTTTGGAGCCTTCGGCCTTTGTTTTCTGCACCTCTACGCTCATCAGATTTTCACCCCGTAATACTAGAGGGAGGCAACTCTATTTATGCTCTTGGAATTTGACAACATCGGCCCTCTCTTCGGGCGATAGGGCATCTATTCGAGCCAAAACCTCATCATAAGATTTCACACCTTGGAAAATATCATCATGAGGTGAATTTTTGTGCTCAAATCTTTTAAGGCCACAACTGGCCAAATGATTACTTACGACCTTGTGTGGATCGTGTTTCTTGAATTTGATATGGACCAAATTTATATCTTCTAGGGTTGCTACCTCGGCCTTCGCATGACCAAAATCTAATCGTGAATAGGTGTTTAAATGAATAGGAAAAGGTGGCCATACCTTTCTTGAATACCCTTTTAGTTCTTTACTTATACCGCCAATTACAGTTTTCCTAGTGATCTCACGACAAGCCAGTGTGTCGGGTATAAGTAAGGGTAAAGCATGTAGAGGGACAGAAGCACCGAAAACACTGATGTATAAGAATTCTTTCTCCATATACCAATCAGCCACTCTTCTTAAATTTTACATGATGTTATCCGATATCTTGGGTGGCAGATTACCGAAAATGGCAACATGCATCGGTACCATCACCCAGTTGAAGATTTTGTATACGAAATTCAAAGCCTTGTCCTCCCAAAGCTTAGAATGGTATACATGGACTGGCTCAGCATTTGATGGAGCCCAACTCCAATTCATCAAAGGAAAAGTCATAATGGAACATACTGCATCCATGGGGTATACAGACATGAAAAATGAAGCAGCTTTCTTGCTCTCTTTCTGCGTTCGATATTCTGTAATACGATTGGTCAGGCTATCTGATAACATTTTGTCCCAGTCAAAAGAAGAGCCTTCTTCTACTGAGTATATCAAGGGCACCCATTGGAGGAAAAAATGTGTGGTGTCTTCCCTCCCGTACAATATACAGGTCATCATCACTACGTATTTGAGCTGTGGTTCCAAATAAGATATGGAATAAATTCCATTTCTATCTACCCTAAACTTCGATGGGTGTGAGACCCAATCCTTGATCAAATCAGATAAACTTTTCACATATTTCCCACATTCCTTCTATTTAAAACCATCTAGAAACTCTGCATTGTATGTGAAGTCTGACGTGGGTGGTAATTTGTACATAACCTGTAAGCTTTCTGGTCTGAAGGTCCCAACAGTGACCCCCTACTCGCTGAGGATGGTTCTGGTAGGGATGTCTACATGATCTAGTTCCCATTGGATCATGTCATAGTAAGGTAGAAGATGTGGTCGAGCCGCTACTTTGTGCATCTCTGCCTGGACGACGATCTTGTATTTGGTAGTCATGTCGTCTGTTTCATTGTCACTAGAATCGTCTGAGTAGTTCACCAATTGTGATTGCAACACCTCTGAGATGTATGACCAGGTTCATACAAAATCATCGCTTTGAGGTGAAGTAGCTGAAATATTATCAGAACCTTTTCCTAAAACCTCAGCACTTGCCTTGGATGTTTTTCGTGAGGCCATGACAGGGGATTGTAACTTAGCTCTTCTACAATAAAAATGCGTATACATATAGAAGTTAGCTTACTGAGAAAAACTTCTATGTGCGGGATAGAAATGAAATTTACGAATAAAATTGGAAGAAAAAGATCTATATCTTCGAACATTTAACACATCGATGTCCTTACGAACAGAACATACCAATCATAATTAGATAGAGATTTTGGCAATAAGATTCATATCCTTACTTTGATCTTTCGCCTTATTTCCAATTAATGCCATAAAATTCAACAGTTCGTGGGACAAGTTGGTGCAAGGAACATTTGAAATTACCTCGTAAACTGCATGTTATTATCGTTTGCATTAAATATTGATTATGGTTGTCTTGACCTCCTTAATCGGGATTTAAATCAACATTTCGGCGTTCGCTGTATCGAGACTTTTAACTCTGACCTTTCTAGTATCGGGATTAGATTTAGTTAAGCAAGGACATAACTAGGATTAAGTGTTTTAATTGATTACGCTTTAATTTATCTCGCGACTTCGCGGCTCAGAACTTCAAATGTATTGTTTCTGGGAGGAAAGTATGTCGAGTCGCGAAATCTCGAGGAACTTAAATCATGGTCAAGACTAATCAATATTGACTCTAACCCAAGTTACTTAGGTAAAATTTTCGTGACTTCGTCTTTCAGAGTTTTAGCAGTAATTTTTTAGGAGAGAATGAACGTCGAGACACAAAATCCCGACAACATTTGACTGGGGTTTACATGGTCCCACTTTTAGTCTTCACCTGAGGTAATCTTTTGAAACTTTTCGTGACCTTGCACATCGGGGTTTGTAAATTTTGTGACTTGTATCTCCCGAAGAGCGATATTCTGAGGTACGAAGAGAAAAAACCTTCGTTTAACGATAAAAAGTGGTAACTTATGAAACATCACATCCCCCACTATTTCGCATCTCAAGACTATTAAGATTTTCAGTAGGTGCATATCGCGAAGCGAAAAAGAACTTAAAAACCGAGGGAAGAAAATCCTGTTTATCCTGTTTCCCTGTGAGGCGAGAAGAACAATAGACCACATGCCTGTATTGGGTAAATGGAGTCACTGGTTTCACTTCTATGAAACTTTCTTTAGGGAAAAGATAAACCGAGGGAAGAAAATATTTTTGTCTTTTATTGCTGTAAGGATTTTCAATACTCAAATATATTTCTCACTCAGCTACAATCCTTTTTGCAACTTTCTCTTTCTCTTTACTGAGTTTAGGTCTACATTAGGAAAAATCAAAACAGTTCTAGGAAATCCAACAGATCTTTGCAGTTTTTTAGCTTACATCCAACAAAATTTATGGCATTTTTTAATCAGGGAGTCCCGTCTGGACTTAGGATGTGGATCCGGTCTTGAGAAATTTGATTACCAGAGTCGAGTGATATTCATGTATAACATCCTTACAGACATCTCAGATATTGCTTCACTACCAATGGGCATGTTCAGTACCCTGGTGAAGTTATCTACCCCTTTTTTGCTGAATTTCCTTTCACCACTTCGAAATGTATTTATGCATTTAAATGCTGAGATGAGGGAAATAATTTCTGAATTTCCTTTCATCGTCTCTTCAGACTAGATGTACAGTTAGATATGAATTTCCTTTCATCATATGTCTTATAATTTTATTTTTAGAATACAAAGCGGGGGCAGTCATATTGTATGAGGGGTGATATCTGCGTAATATTTTACAATGTAGATCTGTCAACTTACTTTGATTACTCGGTGCCGACCTTCCTTTGACTTTCACACCACCTTAGGTCCGCAGGGAGAAAAAAGGGGAAACATTTTTCTGGGGGTTTTCCTTTGAGTAAGCCTTAACCCTTTGAAACTGTTGAAAAACCTAGAAAAGTCAGGATTCACCTACGCATAACTTTTTTAGTAAGAGACCGAGGAGCTGTGAAGACCAGCCTTATTTCCAAAACACACTTACAACTTTCAAAGTTTAAACATAATCTCTTCTCCCTACATATATAAATCTGAAAAGACATTTGACATTTTTAAGAAGACAAATCTGAGGACCGAAAGAAAGTTGATAGACAGATGTTTGCTGAGGGGTAGGGGTCAGAAATTAAAACCGGTTTTTTGAAAACCCTTCCTCAAAGATGCTTCACTTTCTATTTGTTTTAACTACCACCTATCTGTGTTTTAAGTTAAAATTATTAGGGTCCAATGAAAGTAATTGTACTTTTTAATAATCAATTAAGTAAGAAAATTAGATTTATGGGACCTTTTTGATGTTTTGGAGATCTCTGCTTTCTTAAGGAACATAATTTTCAGGAGTTTGTGCCTTTACCTTACCATTTTTAAAATAACCGAAAACCTTTTTTGTCACCTGTTTTCAGTGAATGCAAATATCCAATACATGATCATCTGTTTTCTCCATTCGTTCTTTTAGTTTGCAAAAGGAAATCATGTAAACACAAAGAGTGTCCTTCTTAAATGTATTTGAAAACTGTGTATTTCTACTTATATTGACCTAAAAAATAAAAATTTAAAACTTACCTTAAGGGAATCATGAAATAGAAAGAAAATACAAACTGGTATATACAATGGAAAACCTCAGAGAACTAATTATGTCATGTAGTGTTTTAGGTAACGCACATTGACAGGGGAATTGAAGACTTTAACATCCAAATTTTCTAATAAAAATGAATTTTTTTCCTCCGGAAGTTGCGACTCTAAATGGTCCATACCAAATATGATCGAATTTACCGCGTTTCATTGAATCTTCCTTCCTAGAATCCCATCTTAAGACCAAATCTCCTGGAAGAAAGTCTCTTTGTTTTGTCTTATGGTCAAATAACGTTTTCATGCCGTCTTGATATTTTTGCAATCTTTCGTCCACCTCGACACTGTGTTTGTTGTAATTTGATCAGTTGATTTATTCTCCTTGTGACGTGGTTTGGTTCTTATTTCTCATCTTGCCATAGTTTCATCACGAGAAGTGCCAAGTTTATAGGTAATACCACGCCAGTCCTGTATACCATTTGGAAAGGAGAAATGCTGATGGATTTTTTTGTGCCAATCTGATTTTCTTACAGTGCGTATTTTAAATGTATATGCCAGGATCTCTTGTTCTCGTTCAACACTTACTTAATTTTGTTGATTAGACTCTTGTTCGAAGATTTGATTAGTCCATTTCCTTGGGGATAATATGTCATAGAATGGTCGAGTACATTATTGTACTTTTGGCAAAAACTGATCATAGCCATAGATTTAAAAGCCTAAGCATTATCTGTTACTATCTTTTGGGGGCAGCCAAATCTAGATAAAATATTTTCTTCTATGAAATCTATTACCACCGAATCTGTAGCCCTCCTGGTAGGAGTAGCCTCTACACATTTAGTAAAGTAATCTGTGGCGGTTAGGATCCATTTGTGTTTGGCACTGGAATGGGGGTTAATTTCACCTATAAAATCCAGTCCCCATTGCTGAAAAGGAGCCTCTGTTTTGACTGGAACTAAAGGTAATACTGGGATTTTATGCTTGCCTGGAAATAGTTGGCAAGGGTC
Organism: Picea engelmannii; assembly: GCA_009831015.1. Taxonomy (NCBI): domain Eukaryota; kingdom Viridiplantae; phylum Streptophyta; class Pinopsida; order Pinales; family Pinaceae; genus Picea; species Picea engelmannii. Next base: position 113,342 of record ML794390.1, read on the forward strand.
GCAAGCCCTGACTTTGGCATTTACATACGAGAAAAGTTTAGGCCAATAATACCCTGCCCTCAGGATTTTATAAGTTGTTTCTCTCCAAGCGTGATGTCCCCCGCACACTCCTTCATGGAATTTTCTTATGACCTTCTCTGTTTCAGATTCAACCAAACAAACCAACAGGAAGCCAAGTGGGTCCTTCCAAAACAATTTACCCTCAGATATACAGTATTTGACTACTATGTAGTTTTAGAGTTCTGGCTTTGGATGGAGATAAATCACTTGGGCACTTCAAAGTCAGTAGGTAGGATACCATGTTTTTGTACCAGTCAGAGAATGTAAACTTCTCTTCGATCCTGACTTCACTTGTTTTCTCATAGAGCTCGTTCATATCTTCCTCTCCTCCACGTCCCTGTATGCTATTTATGTCGAGGGCTCTGTAATTGGATTCAGCTAAGAGTTTAGCCAAACCTTGATCCTTTATCAGCTTCATCGGCTTTATTTCTAGGTCAAATTCTTGAATTTTTGTGAGCCACTGTCCCCTTCTGCCATCACTGTTAGGCTGCACTAGAATGCCTTTTACAGAACTAGTAGGTACATACGCAATTATCTTGGAATGAAATACATAAGTCCTAAAAGCCTTTAATGCCTTTACCATAGCATATGCTTATTTTTCCATTATATCGTATTTTAGTTCCGCGTCTCTGAGACTTTTTCTGAAAAAGGTTATCGGTTGTTCGAAACCCTCCTCATTTTTCTGGAGGAGAACTGCTACAATAGTGTGCTCGGAAGCGAATGAGAAAATGAGAAAATCCTTTAGATAGTTGGGGCTTGCTAGTACAGGTGCCTCGCTTATAACCCTCTTGATACGTGTAAATGATTCTTTGGCCTCTGCTATCCATTTTACCTCATTTTGTTTCTTTAACATACCTGTGATTAATTTCACAATTTCAGTGAAGTTTTGGATAAACCTTCTCAAAAATTTTATCTTTCCTAAGAATGACTGGATTTACTTTACATTTCTAGGAATATTTATTGTGTCTATAGCTTGAACCCTACTGGGGTCAATTTTAATTCCGTCTCTGGACACAAAATGGCCCAGGAGTTTACCTTCTCGAATGGCAAAGTGAGACTTTTTAGGGTCTAAAGATAGATTGAACCTGCGACATTTTTTGAAAGTCTGCTTGAGATGTATTAAATGGTCTTTGTCAGATTTAGAAAAAATGGTTAGATCATCGAGGTAGATAACTACAAACTTGTCTCTTTCGTCAAAGAAAGCGATATCCATAGCATGTTGGAAAGTGGCACCTACATTCATTAGACCAAAAGGCATTTTATCGTACATGAATGTACCCCAGGGTGTAGTGAAAGCTATTTTTTCTTTATCTTGTTCGTTTACAACAATTTGATTGTACCCAGAGAAACTGTCAATCATAGATATCCTATTTGCTTTGACTACCTTTTTTAAGATGTGATCCATTTTAGGTAAAGGATAGTTTTCTTTTAGGGAATATTTATTTAAATTTCTGAAATCAACACACAGTCTAATCTCTCCACTCTTTTTTCTAACCGGAACCAAGTTTGCCACCCAATCAGAGTATCTCAGTGGTACTATTATTTTCGCATCTAAAATCTTCTTGACTTCTCTTTCAACTACGAGTAATAATATAGGGTTGATTTGTCTAAGATTTTTCCTAAAGGGTTTGATACCAGGCTTCATAGGTATCTTGTGTTCGATCACGGTAGTGGTGTAAGTCCTAAGATCTTCGTAAGACCAAGTGAAAACATCTTTATATTGTGCAAGAAATTTTTTATACTTATTTTTCACCTCAGGAGGAAGATACTTTGATATTTTCACCATCTTGGGTTCTTCTTTTGTCCCTATATCGCAATCTTCAACCTCTTCTGGTTGGGGTTGAAGAGTAGATTTTAAAGGCATGTCATTTTGATCAAAAAAGTCTCTCCAGGGGGATTAGTCCCTTTGAAATCTGATTATTTTTTAAAACTAATATGCAATGGTTGACAATTTTTTCTCGGAACTCATGAGGGTATTCTCCTTCTTCCATGATCCACATTTGATCATTTTGATTCTCTTGATCAATGTGGGTTTCAGAAAAGTCACCCACTGCTTCGAGGAACTTTCTGATCTGTTCATCATCCTCAAAAACCTACCAGTGTTGTATGTTGTTCGGGATGGATGGTTTATGCCTTACCTCTATATGGTATTTTAATTTAAAATTCGTGGGGGGAGCGAAAGTCAAGGCTTACTTGGCTAACGAATCGGCCTACAAATTTTTGGCACGTGGTATGAAGTGGATATTTACCGACGGGAAGAAATTTCTATACACTCTCAATCTTGGGTGTTTGGCCTGGTATTGTCGATTTATCTATTTGACTATTAACTCAGCATCTCCATATACTTCCAAGTTCTTTATGTTCAGTTTCTTGGTAGCTTCCAATCCTAAAACTAAAGATTCATATTCACATACATTGTTAGTGTAGTCCATATCCTATTGAAGTCTGTAAGAAAAAGGGACGAAAAACCTATTTTCGGGTGCCACAAAAAGTACTCCTACACCGGCTCCTTCACATGATGGAGCACCATCAAAAAACATTTTCCAGATCCCTGTACTACGCATATTTTCGGAATCTTTCTCGTCTATGTAGTTTTCTTCTGTGCAACTATCTATACCATCATCAAAATACAAAATACAATTTCCTAGATCTTGATCAACAATGTAAATAGGAAAATTGTTAGGATTCTGAGGATCGCTCACGTTATAGGCTAACCTCATTTCCCTGTATAACCTAGTAAGTTTCCCACCAAATACAAGAATTGTGGCATAAGTCATGTCCAATTGAAGGGATCCCCCAAGTTTGGCTCCCCATGACCTTGATAACAGTAATCCATATTTTGGGGGTATATCAACAATAACTACATCCATCAGAACACTTTTGACTGGGACCTGTGAAAGGGTGACTACTAAATCTTTTATCATACCTAAGCACTTGACTCTTCTTGAATCAAAAGAGTAGAGATCTCTGTAAGTTCGGGTGATATCGAGCCCTAGTCTATCCATAATAGCTTTGGGCATCACATTATGTGAAGCTCCAGAATCTAGCATGCAGTTATGAAAAAGTCGATCATGCACATTTAGGGTGATATAGAAAGGGGCAATGGTGTCTTTGGTGCCCTCGAAATGTGGACCGAAAGTGATATTTGGCTTGTCATCTTCCAAATTTATTTCATTTGATTGACTATCTTGGTCTGAACAACCTATCACCTTGGTTATTTGTTTTCAATATGCAGGGTTTTTTGCTAATTCAACCAGCAGAATCAGTATTTTGATCCTATTTATTTCATTTTCGACACTAAAACCACCGCCACCTTTGTCTGTTTCCCCGGTTAAAACCTCGAGCTCCTTTTTCTCTAACTTATTTGTCTGAGCTGACTTATTAATCATGAGCTTACTTACTAGTGAGGGTGTCTCAGTTGTCTTGATTTCCTTAGTTTGGGTCTCAACTTCCTTTGTTTTGAGGTTCAAAGAGTCTGCCTCCTTTGTTTTGTTGTTAGATGTTTCAGTCCCCTTTGGGGCAGGCACATATATTTCACCTCTAGGGAGAATTTTCTTCGGTCGAGGAATCGATGTAGGTTTGTTTTTAGACCTCAAGTTATACCTCACTTGGACCCCAACTGTCATGGAATCAGACATTTCTTGACATACAACAAAGTCATTGTTGTTTATATCATCTTCTTCATTTGACGGTTGGGGTGTGTTCAACAACCTCTCATAATCTTCTTTAGTTACATAGGGCTAAGTGCATTTGTCGCCCAAATTTGTCACATCTTCCTCAAGTCCCTTGAAATCTTCCAGGTGATTTCCTCCTATAAAATTTTCAATTTTTAAAGGAGTTTGTATTTTCTAATCTTCATTTTTAACCTGACTTTGTTGATTTTGAGGGTTGGGGTTTCTTCTGAATTCTCTTTTAACGAAAGGATCGCTCTTGTATTGGTCTAGCTCCATTCTGGAAATATTATTCGATAATTCTTTAATTACCCTAGCCATATCATCCATTTTTTCATCGGTAGATCTAATAGATCCTAAGGGTCCCTCTTGTTCCCTAAAACGTTTGGTTTCTCTGTTCCCGATTTCTATCCTAGCTTTCAACTTACTAGAGGCCATCGTGTTAGATTCAATTTCTACAGCATCATCCTGCATTCGGGTTAAGGTAGCCCCCTGCCTTTCTCTTAAGAGAAGAGCGAAGTTGAGTTTGAAAGCTCCTGCGAAGGTCACTTTGGCTATAGGTTGGGAGGGTTTGACTTCGACTGGGATCTTATTATACAGTTTATTAAATATTTGGATAAATTCCATCACTGTTTCTGAATTTCTTTTCTTTAAAGATACGAACTTGGTTGGATAATATAAATGGTCTTTTCTCTCACCCCATTGTCTAAGAAAGGCATCTTCTAAGGCATCGTAAGATAGGATAGACCCTGTGGGAAGGCTTCGAAACCAGTTTCGTACCTGTCCTTCAAAATTTTGAACAAATAATCTCGAATAAACCTCTTTGTGTTTTAGACCTAGAATATCAATGAACTAATCAAAGAAAGTTATATGTTCGGTCACAGTTAAGTCCCCCTCCCCTGTAAATTTCAGTAAATTTTTTATATAATTTTTAGGAAGGTTATGAAGAGGCGCAGGTAGGACTAAAGGTGCATATCTCGCAACTACTTTAGTGAAAACTCTGGGGGGCGAGGGAGGTGCTTGGCCCCCTGCTCCTCCTCTATTGGCCGCCATTGGTATTACCTGATGGGGATAGGGTGTGTTATATAGCGGGTTTCGGAAGACTAAAAATAGATTCTTAGCTTCTTCAGGAAATGAGAGAAGTGAAGACGAGTGAATGGAGATGCAAGGACTTGGCTCTTCGGATTTGCAAGAGACATATTCAGCGGATCCCGTGGGCCTGAGATTTGAGTATATAGTATATTATTTGAGACTTGGTGAGGTCAGGAAGTCGGAAAGGAGAGTCGGCGAGATATCAACTGCTGATAAATTTACTGTCGAGCTTTTACCTTTGTGTCTGACAAAGGTTTTCAGAAGGATTTCACTTTTAACCACAGAGCTGAATAAAAATGAATTAGTGGTTTTGGTAGGTGTACTATACAAAGTTGAAAGTTCAAAAGAACTTTTGGTCTTGGGCTGCAGGTGTTTAAGCTGATAGACTGTAGTAGTCGACTTAAGAGGACCTCTAGCTTTTAGTATTTTTTTGGGATCTGAAACAGGCGTGGTCTGCTTGTTTTTTGGGTTTTGTCTGGTATTCCTTCAACTGGATGCCAACTTACTTATACGTAGAGTCACCAAGTGAAAGATAAGAAAATCCTTTTAGAAAGTCCTCACTCTTTGTTCACTATCAAAGGGTGAAACTTGAAAATATGTCATTCTTCCCAGGGAAAAGGTTTCGTAACTTCTTCCCCGACAACGACGCCAAAAAGATGTTGTTCCAGAGTCTTTACTTAAGGATTTAAAAGGTACAGTGTTTATTAACTCGAAAGTTAGTAATATGTAAAAAGGAGGAGGGTATACCTTTGGGAAAAGGAAGCTAGGTTTGATTTCTAGGTTGTCGTTGCCTAGCTTCCAACTGTTCCTGGATGTTTATATCCCTTTCAATTGTAGCCCATGACCATTTGAGTTCTACTCGGGAGTTATCCATTTTAAGTATGGTATCAAAGATATTTAAAGCAATATGGGTTTGATCTGTCAAACCAGGTTCGATATTGGGTTGTATTACAACAGGGACAGTCATATAGGAACAGAAAATTTAAAGAAATCTGAAAAGTTTTATGTTGTATCAGTTTGATTTTATAAAAGAGAACTTTAGAAATCAATATTAAAAGAAAATTTCAAACCAAAGGCCTTTTTTCGTAACTGTGTTATATTTGAAATAAATGGTGTATGAATTATGGGGAAAACATTAAGCTTTCTATAGAATAAGGCTCCTATCAAAACATAATCTTTCTCTGTAAAGAGGAGAATAAAATAAGATAAGAAATGGTCTGATGAAGCATAAAATATGACAACCTAAAAATTTTCAGGTCTTGTACCTACTGGTAGCCGATACAGCGGAAAAACTATAAACAATAGATAGCTAAATATCAATCACTGCAGTAGAAGTTTTACTAAATTGGAATGCAACATTCATCAGATATATATAAGTGAAATAAGAATGAATATGAAAAAACAGAGAGAACAAACTCATAACACAGTAGTGATGGAATTAGGAATCTCTGAATTGCTTTGTATTAAGACTCGAAAAGAGACAGTCTCTATTACAATTAATCAAAAAGGTCCAACCCTGTTTCTTTCTTCAAAATGTATATTTATACAAAATTATTTTGCTCTGGAATCTAAATAGTTCTAGAGGTTTTCGGTTACAATCAAGGAGTCAAAACGTTTCATTTCTTTATCTTTGTTCTCATTTGGTACCCGAAACCTTCCTCTTCGCATGCTCCGTGCAAATAATGAACTTCTCCACCAGCAATGATATCAACTTAGATGGCTCTGCTTGATTATTTGCCTCAAAAATATAGCAGTCTTTCATCAATAGCATCAACCTTCCCTCCACCTGTTGATCTTTGGCATTAATAGAGCATAACAACATACTCGGTTTAATTAGCCATTTGTCTATTTGCACTATGTCTGTTTGAGTTATTTGTGATATTTCAGCTAATTATCTTTCTTCTTTTTCCTTGATATTTAGCATATATTTAGCTGTATTGATCTGACCTAGTATCTCCATGCCACTTTCACCATCGGAACCTAGACAAATATCACTTAACAAACCGAAAATTTCTTCGCCAGATTTCCTCAACTTCATAGCTTGTTTTCCTTCAGATATATTTCTCTCCCATTCTTTCAACAAGATATTACCCCTGGTCTACTCTGCGATGGGAAAACTAGAACTACTACTTGCTTCCCTTCTCATTGTAGCTATAATAGCCTCCTGGAACGCCACCCGAGATTCTCTGGCATCCCTTTCTTTAAGAGTGAGGTTTTCCAACACCTAATCGATGAGTTGGAAGTTGCTTTGAATTGTTTCCAGTTTTGCAAGAAAACCCTGCTGTGCCACCGATAACCTTTTTCTGATCTCTATTGCTTGGGATTGAAATATCCCGATATCGATTACCTAGCTTTCGATTAATTCTAGTTTGGCTCGAAGATGGTCTATCAATTCTCCCTGCTGGCTTATCTGAGTCTGACTTGTCTGAACCTTCAACTATGTCTGTTTGAGATCGACTTTAAGCCGTTCGATTTCTTTTTGATCTTTTATTCTTTCTTGCTCAAAAGTCATACTCGCCTGATCTTTAGCAGCAACCTCTATTGTAGCTAGTTTAGCCTCTAGTGTCTTGATCAAACGATTCTTTCGTTTTAGATGATCCTTTAGGGTCCCAATTGAATATTGATTCGTCGTGGTGAAAGCACCCAATGTTCCAGCTATTTGCGTCACAAATTCTACTTTCTTCATATCTTTCCCATCAGTTAAAATTTTAAATTTCTTAGACAGTACCAGCCTCTTGGTAGAGTTCTTGTCTCAAAACCACTTTCCTCTTCTTATCGAAGAAGAATTCATTCAGAGGTAGCTCTTCAACTGATATAGGTGTTAATTTTTCACCCAAAATCCAACCTGCGTTCGATATTTTCTTTGCAGACTATAGGGGGTAATGGAGGTGATGGGATTGCCAACCTATTTAGAAGATTTCCTGGGAGTAATGACCGAAGTTGACTCTCTTGGAGGATCGGAAGCCTTGGCTTCCTGTTTCGGGCCCCCAACTTGCTCTTCTTTATCCTGTTGTTCTTCTTCGCCAGGTTTTGAACCTTTGGAGCCTTCGGCCTTTGTTTTTTGCACCTCTACAGTCGTCAGATTTTCACCTCGTAATACTAAAGGGAGGAAACTACGTCTATGCTCTTGGAATTTGACAACATCGGCCCTCTCTTCGGGTGACAGGGATTCTATTCGAGTCAAAACCTCGTCATAAGATTTCGTGCCTCAGAAAATATCATCATGAGGCGAATTTTCATGCTCAAATCTTTTAAGGCCACAGCTGGCCAAATGATTACTCACGACCTTGTGTGGATCGTGTTTCTTGAATTCGATATGGACCAAATTTATATCTTCTAGGGTTGCTACCTTGGCCTTCGCATGCCCAAAATCTAATAACGAATAGGTGTTTAAATGAATAGTAAAAGGTGGCCATACCTTTTTTGAATACCCTTTCAGTTCTTTACTTATACTGCCAATTACAGTTTGCCTGGCGATCTCACGACAAGCTAGCCTGTCGGGTATGAGTAAGGGTAAAGCATGCGAAGGGATGGAAGTGCCAAAAACCTTGATGTATGAGAATTCCATCTCCACATACCAATCGACCACTCTTCTTAAATTTGTCATGATGCTATAGGATATCCTGGGTGGTGAATTACTGAAAATGGCAACATGCATCAGTACCATCACCCAGTTGAAGATTTCATATACGAAATTTGAAGCCTTGTCCTCCCAAATCTTAGAATGGTATACATGGACTGGCTCAGCATCCAATGGAGCCCAACTCCAATTCATCAAAGGAAAAGGCATCATGGAACATACTGCGTCCATGAGGTATGCGGACATGAAAAATGAAGCAGCTTTCCCGCTCTCTTTCTGCGTCTGATATTCTATAATCCAACTGGTCAGGCTATCTGATAACATTTTTGCCCAGTCAAAAGAATAGCCTTCTGCTACTGAGTATATCAATGGAACCCATTGGAGGAAAAAATGAGTGGTGTCTTCCCTCCCGTACAATCTACAGGTCATCATCGCTACATATTTGAACTGTGGTTCCAAAGTAGTTATGGAATAAATTTCATTGCTATCTTCCCTAAACTTTGTTGTTTGTGAGACCCAATCCTTGATCAAATCAGATAAAATTTTCATGTATTGCTTGCATTCCTTCTATTTAAAACCATCTAGAAACACTGCATTGTATGTGAAGTCTAACATGGGTGGTAATTTGTACATAACCTGTAAGCTTTCTGGTTTGAAGGTCCCAATAGTGACCCCATGCTCGCTGATGATGGTTCTGGTAGGGATGTCTACATGATCTAGTGCCCATCAGATCATGTCATAGTAAGGTAGAAGACGTGGTCGGGTTGCTACTTTGTGCATCTCTACATGGACGACGATCTTGTATTTGGTAGTCATGCCGTTTATTTCGTTGTCACTGGAATCGTCCGAGTAGTTCACCAACTGTGATTGCAACACCTCTGAGATGTATGACCAGGTTCGTACAGAATCAATGCTTCGAGGTGAAGTATCTGAAATATTATCAGAACCTTGTCCTGAAATCTCAGTGCTTTCCTTGGATTTTTTTCGCGGGGCCATGACCGGGGATTGTAACTTAGCTCTTCTGCAATAAAAATGTGTATACATATAGAAGTTAGCTTATTGAGAAAAAATTCTCTGTGCGGGATAGAAATGAACTTTACAAATAAAATTGGAAGCAAAAGATCTATATCTTCGAACATTTAACACATCGATGTCCTTACAAACAAAATGGTGCAATCATAATTAGATAGAGATTTTGGCAGTAAAAACCATATCATTACTTTGTCGTTTTTCCTTATTTCCAATTAATGCCATAAAATTTGACGGTTCGTGGGACAAGCTGGCGCAAGGAGCATTTGAAATTACCTCATAAAATATGGATTATTATCATTTGCATTAAACATTTATTATGGTTGGCTTGGCCTCCTTAATCGGGATTTAAATCAACATTTCAATGTTCGTCGTATCGAGACTTTTAACTCTGACCTTTTGAGCCTCTAAAACCCGAGATTGTGATGACTAGATTTAGTTAATCAAGGACGTAACTAGGATTAATTGTTTTAGTTGATTAGGCTTTAATTTATATTGCGACTTCATGGCTCAAAACTTCAAAGGTATTGTTTCCGGGAGGAAAATATGCCAAGTCGCGAAATCCTGGGGAACTTAAATCATGGTCAAGACTAATCAACCTTGACTCTAACTTGAGTTACTTAGGTAAAAGTTTCATGACTTCGTCTTTTGGAGTTTTAGCGGTAATGTTTTAGGAGAGAGTGAAGACCAAGATGTGAAATCTTGACAACATTTGACTGGGGTTTACATGGTCCCACTTTTAGTTTTCACCTGAGGTAAGCTTTTGAAACTTTTCGCGACCTCGCACATCGGGGTTTGTAAATTTTGTGACTTGTAACTCCCGAAGAGAGATATTCTGAGGTACGAAGAGAAACAACCTTCATTTAACGATAAAAAGTGGTAACTTATGAAACATCACATGCCCCACTATTTTGCATCTCGAGACTATTAAGATTTTCAGTAGGTGCATATCACGAAGCGAAAAAGAACTTAAAAACTAGCATTTGACATTTTAAAATAGATTTGAACAAAATAAAAAGGAGGCTCCAACAAGGTCCTTCAACTTGCATTTTACCAAGTTGTATAATCAAATCCCCGAACTTATCCACCCCCAGAACCAATCTGCCTTCATGCGTTACTACAATGCATTGCCTTCTCCTTACTGTCACAAACTTGAAGAAAAGGCCATTGGTAATCTTGGTTCTGATCTTCACACTTTTTCAGAATATGAGGAAAAACTTGAATGAACTGGTCTACCCCAGGGAGAATTAGTTAGACAAACAGATATGTCCACTCTCTTATAGTGATTCCAAGATATGAAAAACCATATGATAGATTTTGAGCGGAAAGGTACCATCAACCCACTCACCCCTGGACCTTCATCCTCTTCTGCTCCTCGTTTTAGAGGTCCAGTTGAAAATAATTTCCAGTCGAAGGCTATCCTACCTTGGAGTTGGTGTAACTTTTGTGAGGAACACCATGAAGAAACCACATGTGAGGTAAGGAAGAGTCCTAGAGACAAAATCTTTGGTAAATGACCAGAAGCCACTATTGTTGCCCTAGATTTTGTCGAGCCAGAGGATGTCATGGTCGTCAATACTAGGAACAAAGCCTATGCCCCAAAAGGAAAATTTGACCATTCTCACAGTTCTTCTAACCCGAGTTCATCTTCAACCACTGCTACGCCCCAGGTTCCCAAAGTTCTCGACAGTCAAGAAATCACTCCTCCTCCCCCCTCTTCCAAATACAATATCTTGAATCAATTGGCCAACATAAAGGTAGATTCAACCCTCCTAGACATGGTTTCCATCCTTGAACAACATATGCATCTGAAATAATTCATGAAAGGAACAACTTCCATTGTGGCCACTCTTTCTGAAGAGGTAAGCAAAGATGATTCTTCTATAAATGAAGTAGGTGTACATAAATTCAAATATTTCTATAAATATCATGGATAAAATCACCCATTGTTGCCTCATTGATGGTGGTACAGGCCTAAGTGTCATGTCAAATATTATTATGGAGGAGCTAGGATTATCTTGGACAAACGAAAATGCCAGAAGCATGATTTCCTATACTAGTCTGTAACAAATGAACATAGGCGAGATTAAGGATGTAACCTTAGTTTTATGCGCTCATCATGAGATAAGGACAACCCTCAACATTCAGGTGATTGATATGCATGTAAGAAATTACTCAATTATCTTGGGGAGAGATTGGCAAGCCCTAACAGGTGGATACCCCTCGCTCAATGACACACATTTATCCATTCCTCGGAATGGAAAGAATATCATAGTCCTTAGAGAAGGAAGAATTTCACCTTACATAGAGAGTGTTCCACAATCTAGTGTAAACTATATCGAAGAAGACCTAGGAGTGTATTCCATATTCCCTGAAGAATATAATATTCCTCTAGAAAGAATTGATTTAGAGGATGAATTGTGGCGTATGCACTTCTATGGTTCACACTCAGATGAGGGTAACGGGGCTAGTATTATCTTGGTTTCCCTTGCAGGAAAGATTCATATTCTGCCATACAGGTTGGAGTTTGCTTGCTCAAACGATGCTGCTAAATTTGAAGCTTTGTTTTTAGGCATCGAGAAAGCCCTTAATCTTGGTTGCAACCACCTTTCAGTGTTCAAAAATTCTGAGCTTTTTATGAACCTAACACGTAAGACATGCTCTCCTAGCAACAAGATGATGGAACAATATTCCCAAATTGTTTGGGCACTTGTCTCGAATGTCCTATCTTTTAACATCACAAATGTTAGGAAGAAGTTGAATTCAATAGATGATCGATTAGTTATCTTCACAACCTCTCCTACTCAACAGCTCTCGCCTCACTGGCCTGATTGTGCTCTCCAACCTCTACATCATTCATACATTCTTGAGAATGAAAAATTCTTTAAGGCCATATGTTGGAACCAGACCGAAGTGGAAAGAAGGACGATCATGGGAAAGAAAGCATGTAGGAAAATGAAGTGACAACTAGAAAAATATTAGCATGTGCGAATGCAAGAAAGTGTGCACAGAGGGAAGCGACAGCTGGAGGAAGAACAACACGCGCATGGGAGAAAAACCTAGTGTAAGAAGGGTTAGGGTTTTGGTAATATTCTATAAGTGGTTGAAGAGCCTGAAATGTATAAATATAGATACAAAAGTATCATATAGGAGAGTGAGAGTTGTTTTTTTTGTTGTGGTTGTTGTTGTTTTTATGTTAGTTTGTATGAATATTGTGATTGTTATCGAGATATTTTCCTACGTATTGTTGTTGGCCATATGTGAGGGATTTGAATTGTATGAACCAAGTTTTGTAAGCTGTTGAGAAATAAAGATATGAGGGAAGGTAGATCTGAGGATTAGGCCATAGGCTGCAGAGCCTGGTGCGATCTAGTTCGCCTCACATAGATCTTACCCACTTTGCAGAGAACTATAAGCACCCAGCACAGGAAGATCAAGAGCTACTATAATAAAAGATCCAAGAGCCAAGAGCCAAATCTTTGTGGACGTAGCCCAGGAGCGGTGAACCATGGTAACATCTGTGTATTGTGTTAAATATTTTCATATCTTTAACTTATTTCAAGCAATAGATGACTATGATTGATGAATAACCAAATGCATTATTAGAATTTGTTTATGTTTTGAGTTATATGCATACAATTCATGGGAACAAGTAGATTATAGTAACAGTTCATAGAATAGGGCCCTAATCAAGAAACCCTTTATATTTTACTCTGTCCTAGGCTGTAAACACCTGAGTCGATCGTTAGAGGCTTTGTTGGAACCCTAAATGACATGAACCCTGGGCCAATAACTCAGATAACCTGACAAGGGAGTCGATTAAAACTAACAAATGGTTTTGTTGTTGGGACTTGAACCCGGGTCTCTAGGGTGAGAGCCGAGTATCTTGACCAACTAGGAAACTAAAGTGACAACTTTCAAAATATCAGCACACATGAATGCAATAAAGCATGCACAGAGAGAAGAAACAACTGGAGGAAGAACAACATGCAGATGGGAGAAAAACCTAGCATAAGAAGGGTTAGGTTTTTTTGTAATATTTTGTAAGTGGATGAAGAGATCGAAATGTATAAATATAGATACAAAAGTATCATATAGGAGAGTGAGAGTTGTTGTTGTTGTTTTTATGTTAGTTTGTATGAAGATTGTGATTGTTATCGAGATATTTTCCCGAGTATTGTTGTTAGCGATATGTGAGGGGTTTGAATTGTATGAACTGAGTTTTTTAAGCTGTTGAGCAAGAAAGATATGAGGGAAGGCTGAGGATTAGACCATAGGCTGCAGAGATTGGTGCGATCTAGTTCACCTCACAAAGATATTACCCACTTTGCGGAGAACTATAAGTGCACAGCACATGAAGATCAAGAACTACTATAATAAAAGAGCCAAGAGACAAATCTTTGTGGACGTAGCCCAAGAGGGGTGAACCACGATAACATCTGTGTATTGTGTTGAATATTTTCATATCTTTAACATCTTTCAAGCAATAGATGACTACGATTGATGAATAACCAAACACATTATTAGAATATATTTATGTTTTGAGTTATATGCATACGATTCCGGGAAACAAGTAGATTACAGTAATAGTTCACAGAACAGGACCTTAATCAAGAAACCCTTTATCTCCTACTCTATCCTAGGTTGTAAACACTTGAGTCTTACAATCAACCATCCTTATCTATCTCGGGTTAGACTGCGCAGTACCTTCAGGGCACTGTGTTGCCTTCTAGTTTACTAGGAGGGCCAATAGTTAGAGGCTTTGTTGGAACCTCGAATGACATGAACGCTAGGTCAATAACTCAGATAACTGGAGAAGGGAGTCAATTAAAACCAAAACCATCCCTAACAATGAAATCAATTGTGTTGTCAGTCAAAATGATCCTCTCAAGCATGAGAAGATTATATCTATAGAAAATAATGAAATTCCTGAAGTCTTGACTCCTCTCGAGGTTTCATTTTCCTCAATTGTTGGAGGAAATAAAGAAAAGGAAGAGGAGTTATAAAAGAAGGTGATTGAAACCATCTCCATGAACATTAGGACACATGTATCATCCTCGAACATGAAAATAAATATCTAGGGTTCAGATAAAGAAGAAATGAAATATGTTGAATTACTTAGTGGATTTCGAAAGGTTTTTTCTTGGTTTAATGCGGGTATTCATGGTTTTGATCCAAGTCTTGTTCAGTATATTATGAAAAGAACCAGGAAAAAATAAATACTTGTGAACTTTTCACTGGAAGCAAAATTGCGAAGGGAGTTCAAGAATTCCTTAAGAATTGAAATTTTTTCTTTTGTCACCCTGAAGGGGTTTCAAATTGGGAACCTGCTTCAAAGACCCCTGACAATTTCAGAATCTACATTAGTCTTTGAAATTTCAGGCAAGAAACTATAAGAAGTTATTTCCCTCCTCTCAATATGAGAATGTTTCTGCAACAGGTTGTAGAGTTACACTTGGAGCCCTTACTTGATAGTTTGTTTGGTTACAATAAAATCAAGGTAGAAGGGGTAAATTATCACAACACCATTTCCACTACTAATCGCGATACAATGTTTTACAATTTCCTACCCTCTAGCTTATTTGATATAAGTATCGCCTTGAGAAGGCCTATACACACAACTTTCGATGAGTCAGTTAGTTTCCATTCTTATCTTGATGATTTAATCGTATCCGTCAAAGGGCTGATAGATACATCAGGATTTCAAGTGTTGGGCCAGTTCTGAATTACTTTTGTCTTGGACACTAACTTAAAAATTTTAAGGGAATTGTGGAGACAATGGTTTTCCCACACCATTAGCAGTCCTCGTTCGAAATATTGCGAGGGACCAGTGTGAAAAGTTTTCCTTGCTGATTGAATCTTCTGTATACTAGTAGTTTTGTTTTGTTTTCAATTTCTATGCTTCTTTTTCTACTTTACAACACTTTGGTTTCTGCTTCTGAGTTGTTTTTTTTTCTTACTGTGTTTTATTTTTGTCTTTTACTGCCGTTGTTTTAATTTCTACATTATTGCTTCTATTGCAATTTTTGTCTTTATAATCTTTTAGTATTCGGTCAGGTTATATTTTTGGATCAATTCTGCCACAGTGACACTCCTACAAAACATTGTTAGTCAATAACAATCAAGCTTTCATAGCTGCTATGATCTCTCCGCTGAAGGGCCCTTGAATTTGTTACATATTTCCACTACTATCTTATGAGGGATCGGTTGTTTCCCACTTCTACTTGCCATTTATTCATCCATCAAGATCTTAAGAGAAAAACTATAAGCTTCCTCTTTCAAGTTAAGAGCTTATGATTATACATACAGTGGTAAAACACCTCATACTTAACACTTTTCATGAGTTATTCCCAAATTCCTGGTCATCTTTCCATTAAATCCGCTCACTTCCCCCTGTTGCATAATCATTCAAGTTGCGTCTTCTTGAGATTACTATTCTTGGTCTGCAAAACCATGAGTTCTGAGTTCTAATATGTTAAAACCAAATTTCCCTATGGAGTCGCCAGTTTGTTGATGATTGAAAATGTCAACTTAATTTCACCTGCAAAGTGTTGCTAAGACTATTATTATATAAGACTAAATAATGCTAGCAGGTGGGACCCCCTTGAAATTTTGAACATCGGATCTATTCATTTCCATTGTTATGATGATATGCTACAGAGGTTTACATGGTTAATAAGAATATTGTTCTTATTGATATGAGTTGAGCTTTCATGATGATATCCCTTCATGTGACTACAACATGCTATTCATTAATGGTGATTGTTCCTATTGCACCTGCATAACAAACATATTAGTAAAGTTACATTAAGGGTAGTTTTAAAGAATGAAAGGTATTACAACGAGCGCAAGGGAACCTAGTTCTGCAATGCTACACGCATAAATATTTGTTGGTTATTGTTAACTTTAGTTACAAGGAAATGGCTATAAAAAGTGTTTAATTACATTTTTTTATTATATGCATATGGTGGAAATTTTGGTGGCGCACTTTGGCAAGGTGATGATACAATAGTTATGCATTGATTAATGGAATCAGTAGTTGATGTACATATGTTATTTTTGACAAAGTGTCCTCAGACACATAATTTTATTAATAAGGAAAAAGTGATTACAATATGAAATTCATCATCTACTCCTTAACCTCACTTGAAGAAGGAGTTAGTTTATATAGCTTAACTCTAAACTAAAAACTAGGAGAAAAACCAATCACATAATCACATGCGTATGATAGGTATCCTTTACATAGAAGCTAGGTGTCCTTATCCTAACAAACTAGAATAAATTAATTTCAAAAAACATTTATACTAGAAAATACTAGACTATAAAAATTTAGGATTATGCAGCTAATAGTTATAACATGGGTGGTGCGTTCGGCAAAGTGAATGAAAATGGTTGAATTATTATGTGGATTAGGATTATGCTATGGTTTAAATGTGTTGATATTATCGATGCCTTGGTTGATTAATGGTGTTAATGGAAGGCTCGTTGGCATGTACTGTGGAGTAAATGAGATATGGGCGGAGGTGACATGCATTTACTGCATGTCACCTTTACCCTTCCTGTTGGCCGCCACCCTAGTCAGACTTTTGTTTGATATTGTTGTTGTGTTCATGCTCTGGATTTTTAGTAGGGTGAAACCGCTCGACCACCTCTCGTCTTAAGGATTTCCATTAATAGGTATGTCTCTTTTGGCCATTCTTGACTTCACTATGGTTATGAAATCATTTTGGCTTAGTTGTGTGGGTTTGTGTTTGTCCTAAGTGCTGCAACTGTGTGGAATTTTGGATTCGAATGGAAAATAGATGGTTTGTCTTGTATCATTTTAAGTTCATTGGATTGTTAGTCTTCCTGGGTGATAGTTCTTTATTACCACTGTGTGTTGGTTGAAGGGTTTTGTTTAAAATCATGGTTGGATGATTGTCTTCACGATTATTGGGTTTGAATAAGATCCCTATTTCCTTATTCGGCCTTGTCAAGGGACTGTCTCTTATCCATAAGCATCACAACCCCTTGCGTGTACACCTTCGGCATCGAAGTCTCACTGAAGTTAGTTCCATTCCTCCTATGAAGGCTACTATGAAAACCCTTAACCCTCCAGGCTAGGTTTACATAGGGAAACTATCGAGCCTTTCAAGTAAATTCCATTCACTGTGGTCTATTACCTTGAATAAGGTCTCACCCATGGGTCGTATAGCTATCATGTTGGTTTAGTTTCTCATCACTACCTCTATGATAATGGCATGATCCCCGCATTGCCAATTGCACTTCTAAGGGTCATAGTCGCTAGCCCGTTGTCAAAGAATCAATTTTTTTTTTGTTATGAAGGGGCCTCTATCATTTTTGTTTTGGTTCGTGGGTACACACCGYTATCAYGCTTGTTTGGTMTATTGCTTCTCTCACCACAGTACCRATTTTTTTTTTATTATACAACCRTTAGAGTGGTGGTTATGATGTTCGGATAATAGTTKTCATTAGTCACATGGGTTTGGTGTTGTCCACATATGTTGCATCCTGTAAATGAGGTTTTGAGAATTAGAAGATTGGATTGGATATGTTTACTGCATCTTTTRGTAGAATACACTTGAATGTGTGCGKCCTGGTCACTCACAGGCGACTTAATAAATGGCCCAGAATTAAGTCTTTTGAATTATATCATGGTTATATATTGTTGTGTGGTTATGGTGGAATCCTCTYAGTTGTGCACCACGTATAATATGGATGGCTTGTTTTGTATTCCTAGTGATACTACCAACTTCTAAGTGTGTTCATCCTTTTGCAAATTGATCACTATTGATATCAATTGTGTGGGGTGTTTGGCTCGGTTTCAAGTCACACTGAGAAATTTTTTTCATAGTGGCATGGTTACATTGCCTTAAAAATTTACTCATGCATAGCCTGTGTCTAAATAGTGGTTGTTTGGTTGCATAGTCAATTATCATTTCAGTCGTGGCATGTGAGGTTTTGATTATCTTGATTATTTTTACTACATATATATGTGGGAGTGAATATCACTACAGACCTTGATTGGCTCTATTGTAGAAATAGTGACTTCATTATTATTTTGGAAATATGACTTTTAAATATAGATTGGAGAAATGTATGGTAGTAGTGGATGTTAATGATTACAGAATGGTTATGAGTGTTGTTGGTGACTATTATAACATGTCGAATGTGCGAACAAAGGGGACATGACCTCTTACAATGTTTTTGAAATATTTACCTTTAATGATGGCACTGTGTTGGATATTTTATTATTGGATAGTGAACTAGTTAAATACACAAGAATTGTTACTCAGTCATGTGATTGATGTTGATTGATGCATATTTTTCTCATTGCAAAATATGTTATGGATTTCTTGATTAATCTTATGACCAATAAACATTTTCTCCTCTTTCATTACCTCATTTTCCGCTAATTACAACCCCCTCACATATCCCATATTCATTTTATTCACCCCCTGTTCTGCTATTGATCACAGCTAAGAGAATTTATGTGTTAAGATTGGGAAAAAGTGGCAAATTTATGTGTGGGTCACAGTGAAGTTTATTGGTTTTCTTACGGTTGATTGTTGTTATCATTGAGCAATGAACATTTCTCTCTCCTTTCATTATATCATATTTTCGCTAATTACAAACCCCTCATGTATCCCTGAACATTTATCTACCCCCCTACTCATTAATTAACATTAGAACAATTTGTATGGGTTGAATTTCATGAGCCTGATACATTCTAAGCCAAGTCTATTTCATATTTTTAAGGAGTTGTCATGCATGGTTATTTAAATGACTATTTGCTAATTGTTAACATATGCAGCATGAGTTTTTTTAGTCGGGGAAGCCATGGCTGAGGAAATAGAGGTAGAGGTAACTGGAACCAAGGCCCAAGGAGTCCTATGTTATCAATACATTTTGATGTTGATTATGAAGAGCTGGGCCAATTGTTCCATTCTGGATTCTTTAATTGGATTGGATAGGGAATAGTCCAATCGAGGCCTGAAATTCCTCCCTTCCAAGCCCCTTAATCCCCCGATATACCAGTGCCTCCTCATGTCTCTTTACAGCCTGAAGTTCCAGAAAATGATGGGTGGCAGGAGATTGTCCACCCAACAGTCTCCCAGCACCGTGGCTGGCCAAACTTATATTTGCCTGCTCCTCCACCTTTAAACCCCATTGTCCAAGCTTCCCCTAACCATTCGTTAGTGTAATCTTCTCACGCCAGCAAGAGATTGAAGATAGAAGCCCACCATGCACTAGATAAAGGAAAAGCTATTGTTTCCCCTTCCTCACCCTCTGATGAATCTAAAAAATCTGTGTCTTCATGGATGCATCTGAGGGATGATTCTTACCATGTGATTAGTGAGATAAATCCTAAAGGCTCTACCCAACTCAAGGAAATTTCAGGGAAATTGGGAGGTGACAACAACCACCAGGGAAGAGTTGCTTCATGGACTGGAAAATATGGGTTTTAAATTTTATGTTATTTATTTTTTTATGACAGTGGACTCCATGGATTTTGGACAACAGGTTTTATTGTGGACAACATGCTTTTTTTTGGAAAGCAAGTTTTTTGGTTACGTGAGTATTAATTTGAAATAATTTCAAGTTTATGTGCTAAAATTGTCAAGAGAAAAAATGTTTTGAAGGGAGACGCAAGGGGTGTGTTTTCTTAAAAAAATGGATTATGTTATGATGTGATGATTATTTTCACTAGAGGAGTCACAAGGGGGTCCCACATATTAGTTATTATTTAATTATGACCCTATTATGATTATTACCTCTCCCCCCTTCCTTAACTAAAGTTACTAAAGGCCTTATGTTAGCTTAACTAATAAGTTAGTTCAACTACTCTAACCAATTCTAAATTGTTAAAAGCTGAACTAAGGGGAGGAACAAGAGGAGGATAGAAGCACAAAGCATGCTAAGGTTTTCTCTTTGATTTATGTTGAGATAGTTCAATTTTCATTCATTGATATATTCATCATAGCCTAATTCTCTTTTGTGATAGCAGGGTCTTGTTGTAGACAACAACATTTAGGGATGAATCAAATCATTCAAACACTTGTTCTTCAGAGGTGTTGATCTATCTGTGATAGTCTGTGTAGACTTGTCTGTTTGTGAATTAACTTTAATGACTGATAAAGACTATTGTGCAGAGTCGAGTGGCAACAATCTGTGGCAAGATGATCTAGCTTTTAGAGTTTGGTTTTGGTTTTCTGTCAGAGGTCCTTTTGTATGTTCCATCAGAGATTTCTAAGTTTGACTTTGGTCCAAGATTTATGTGTGAAGTTTTGTAAAGACAATGACACTTTGGTGAATTGGAATGAAATAAGGGATTGCCTTATGTCTAATCTATATTGATTATGATCTTGGTGTCTTTACTTCCATTTTTACATTTATTTCAACAACTGATATTTTTAGAAAAATACATAAAAAGTGAATTTCGAGCAAGCTTTTTGTTGATAAAATACTAGCCTAAGAACTTGTAATTAATACTTGTGATTTAGGATATATATTTGTGTTGACTATAAACATAGGTTGATATTCTCGTCTACTTTACTTTAGCCAAGTAAAGTTTGAAAATTCTTTAGTAAGATCAATTCATATCTTGTCCTCAACAAACCGATTAGTCATCTGACTACTATAGCTTCATTGAGAATAGCACTCGAGAAGATACTCTCTAGTACTTGGGTAGTCGGGTAGTACAGCTAAGGGAACAATATAGCCTCCTTAGTTGGAGCCCCGAGATATTGGGCCAAGTATTACTATTGGAACCTACACGTATATCATAGAGCTATAGCATAGGGAAAACCCTTGTTTGTAGAAACCCTGAATATCCTACCCCTAGGGATAGAAACAAATAATAGAACAAACAAGATCTATTGTCATGCAACTGTTCCTTCTACAGTTTGGTTGCAAAATTACTACACATTTCTTATTGTTAAGCATTTGGGCATTTTTTCACTATAGTATTATTCAGTCCAGAATATATCTCCACAGGAGTAAAAAAAATGTATAGTGGTCCCGTCGACACACTTATTTGGGACCTATCCCATTGGGTTCCTCTCTTTTCCCCGATTCTAGTGACACCTATCATTTTTAACACAATTTGTTTTGTGGACCTGACCCGTATCCGACACCCTTATTTGGCTCCTATCCCTTTGGATCCCCCTTTTTCTCCCTGATCGAAGTGGTATTTATCATTTGACACCCTTCTTCTCTGTGGTCCCACCCACCCCTACATACCCCTTTTGTTTCTCCTATACCATTTTCCTGCTCAATTGTCCAAATGAATACCACATGAGCCCAAGAACTCAATGCCTTGATTGATGAAACCCAAAAGAATAAGGAAGACCTCAAGATTATGAGTATCAACATTATCTCAATCAATTACACTATTGAGATCCTCAAGGAACAATGTTCCCACATCAAAGACCTCAAAGAAAACATCTTGGGTCATTCCCATAACCCTTCCTCTTCTCAACAACCATCTTATCAGGATGAACATGACTCTTCCCATTACCAAGGCCCTCATACTACCCCCTTTTCTCAAGACCTCCACCCTCCCAAAATGGAGGTCAACAAATTTTATGGATTAGATCCTACAGGATGGGTCACCCAAATGGAGATTTTTTTCTCTTTGCATGGCATTATTGATGATTTATCCAAGTTTCTTTATGGTGTCCTACATATTTATCTAGAAGGATGCAAATGGTGGCAATGGTGAAAAAAGGCACGCCAAGAGTATCTTTCTTGGACACAGTTTGTGGCTAAACTTTATGACCACTTTAACTCTGACACCCACCATTTAGGTCGTTTGACCAATTTAAAGCACTCTGGAATAGTGGAAGACTTTATTTCCACATTTGAGCACTTGGATTTTAGAATGGAGGGCATTCCAAATGCTTTTTTTAGGGAATGATTTATCAATTTCCTAAAAGATGAAATTCGTTCCCATGTTCTCATGGAAATCCCATAGATTATATCCTCAATGAGACAAGGAAGACCAACAGATTATATCCTCCCAGACCTGCAAACCCTCCTTTCCTCGTTTCCCTAAACCCACCAATTTTTCCCCACCTTCCACTCCCCTCAAGATACATAAATTAACTAGGGATGAAATGGTTGAATGCAAACTCAAGGGTCTTTGTTATAATTTTGATGACAAATATTTTCCCGGGAACAAGTGTAAGGAAAAAAATATTTCTATGGATGCTTCTAAGGATCTTTATGAAGAATATGTTGTTGTTCCACCTATGGAGGAACTAACACCGCCATCTGACCTCACCCCATCCTCTGACCCACTAGACGTTGACCCCATGATTTCACTTAATTCCCTCATTGGCTTCTATGCTCCCCAGACTCTCAAATCAATTAGTTAAATAACTAATAGGAAATTCATCATCCTTGTGGATAGTGGTAGCACCCATAACTTTATTCATCACAACATTTCCCAAGAAGTCAATTGTTACATCTGTGTTGTCAATAATTTTCAAATCATGATTTCCAATGGTTGTTCCATGGAATGTGTGGGACAATGTGAAAATGTGTGACTCCAAATTGGTCAGTATCACTTGAAATACCATATGTTGTATATAGACATGGGTGGTTGTGACATTTTTCTTGGTGTCGAATGGTTATGCACTATAGGCCCCATTCTCATGGATTTTAAGGACTTAACCATGAAATTACAACAGGAGGGACAATAGTAACTTCCAAGGCATCACAATAGGATCCCCTGAGATCATCAGTTCCCATCGCATGGAAAAGATCCTCAAAAATGTCATTTTGGAATTATATCCCAACTCCACTCCATTCATGTTGTTGAGACACCTTCTGTGCATCCCGACCTCCAATCTATTCTCTCCCACCACCAAGTTATTTTTACCACCCCCAAAATAACTTTCCCCTTCCCATGGAGTCCATGATCATTCCATCCCTCTCATCCCAGGTAGTCTTCCTCCAAATGTTCGGCCTTATCATCATCCATTTTCCCAGAAGAATGAAATTGAGAAAAAATTTCATGAATTACTAGAATTCAGTGTTATCCATCCCAATACTTGCCCCTATTCTCCCCTTGTGGTCATGGTACTCAAGAAATAAGGTACTTGGCACATGTGTCCTGATTTTCATGCCCTCAACAAACTCACCATCAAAGAAAAATTCCCTATTCCTATCATTGATTACCTCTTGGATGAATTGAGTGCTGCTCAATACTTCACCAAATTGGATCTACATTTTGGATACCACCAAATCCGTATGAAAGAAGAAGACATTCACAAGACTACATTTCACACTCATGAGGGTCATTATGAATTCTTAGTAATGCCCTTTGGATTGTGTAATTCTCCTTCCACTTTCCAAATTCTAATGAATCAAGTCTTATGTCCTTTTCTCCATCATTTTGTCTTAGCTTTATTTGATGATATTCTCGTTTATAGTAAAAATTGGTCATCCCATCTCTCCCATGTGAATCAATTTATCCATCTACTCTCTAAGAACCAATTTTTCCTCAAACAATCTAAATGTGCCTTTGGTGCCTCAGAAGTGGAATACCTTGGTCATGTTGTCAGCAAGGATGGTGTCTAAGTGGATCCTAAGAAAATTGAATCTATGAAAGATTCACCTCACCCTAAGACTATTAAGAGTTTGTGTGGTTTTTTGAGTTTCGCGATCTATTATAGGAAGTTTGTTCAGAATTATGGAAAGATTGTAGCCCCTCTCACTTCCCTCCTTAAAAAGAATTCTTTCTCTTGGACTTCAACTACGGATCATGCCTTCCAAGCCTTAAAATATTTTATGTTCTCAACCCATGTCCTAGCCCTCCCAGACTTCACAAAGACATTTGTATTGGAATTTTATGCTTTCGGGAAAGGAATTGGATTCGTCCTCATGCAATATGACAGGCCCTTGGCCGTCACCATAAAAAAACTTTTAGAGCGACATTTGGGCCAATCCATTTATGAAAAGGAATTGTTATCTATTATTCATGTTGTGGATCTCTGGCATCCTTATTTATTGGGTCAATGATTCCAAATCAAAATTGATCCTCAGAGTCTCATGTATTTCCTGGAACAATGAATTTCATTCTGGGCGCATAAAAAATGGGTGACCAAGATATTTGGCTATGATTGTGAGATCATTTACAAGAAGGGAAAGGAAAATGTAGTGGTCGATGGTCTTTCCTAGAAATATGAAGAAGATGGGTCCCTTTTCTCCCTCTCCTTCATTAAACCAAATTGGCTCCAAGTTGTTCATTAGGAATGGTTGCAAGACCCCAAAATGTCTAGCCTGTTCCACCAATTGAAACACAATTCTTCAGTTTCTCCAAGATAATCTTGGCATAATGAAGAGCTTCGCTACAAAGGTCATTTTTTTTTTATGAAAGAAATCCCAAATTAAATCCAAAGTGATTTTTGAACTTTATGCCTCACCCACAACATGACATTCAGGATTTACCAAAACTTATGAACGAGTCAAACAATTGTTTTTTTTTGTCTAGGGTGGTATGAAACAGGATGTCCACACCTTTGTGGTTGAACCTGAGTTTTGTCAATGCAACAAGGGAGAAAATGTCAAAGCTCCAGGAACACTCCAACCACTTCCAATTCGCCCCTCTATTTGGTGAAATATTTGTATGGATTTCATTGTAGGCTTACCTATATCAAGAAACAAGTCACTCATCATGGTGGTCATCGATCATCTCTCCAAATATTCTCATTTTTGTTCTCTTAAAAACCCATTCATAGCTGCCACAATGGATTATATCTTCATTGATAGTATCTTCAAGCTTCATGGCATGCCTAATTCTATTATCTTTTACAGAGACCCCACATTCGCCAACAATTTTTTTGGCAAGAATTGTTCAATATACAAGGGACCCAATTGCATCTCAACACTACCTATCACCCCCGGATGGATGGCTAGACTGAAGTTGTCAACAAGTGCTTGGAAACATACTTGAGGTGCTTTTCCTTTGAGTGAAAATATCGACTGGCTCAATGGTTACCCCTAGTTGAATGGTGGTACAACACATATTGCCATACAACTACTCACATGATTCCTTTTGAAGCAGTATATGGCCAAAATATCTTACTAGTTCTCTCATATATGCCAGGGGTCTCAAAGGTTCAAGAGGTTGAAAAACATATTATAGTCCATGAGTCTATTCTTCGATCCCTCAAAGACAATTTGGTCATGGATCAGAATCGCATGAAGCAACAAGCATATCAAGTTCGTTATGAACGCCATTTTGTTGAAGGGGACCTGGTATTTCTTTAACTACAACCTTATAATCTGAATTCACTCAAAGCTCAACACTGTCATAAGCTTGCGCCCAAATTTTATGGTCCTTATATAGTGCTCAATCATGTGGGATCAGTGGCCTACCAGTTAGCTCTATCGAGTCAGTCGAAGCTCCATCCCATTTTTCATGTTTCCTTTTTAAAGAAGGTGATTGGAACTAAGTGCCAAACTCAACCTAGTCTCCCTGAGTTAGATGAAGAAGGCTCCATATGGTTGTTTCCACAAGCGGTCTTGGCCCATAGAGAGATT
>ML794390.1:152340-174366 GCA_009831015.1 Picea engelmannii
CACTCGATCAATGTATTTGTGGTTTTAGTTGATCAATAACCAATTTTACCTGATACCATGCATATGATGGTTTTAGTTGACCACTAACCATTTTCACTTGATCAATGTACTAGTGTTTTTGGTTGAAAACTAGCCACTTTCACTTCATCAATGTGATCTCCCCCTTAGAATACATGAGATTTATAGAGTTCCATTTTGTCTTCATCAATGCACCCCCCCGCTTGAGGTGAAAGAGAGTAATTTTTTCATTTCATTTGTGTACTTCCCCCCCTTAAGGTGTGAGGGAATACCAATTTAGAATGGGCCCCACTCTTGCCAAAAATTAAAATTTGTAACAAGTGATTGAAATCCATCTTATTTTGTATCTTCATCGTTCAAATATATATTTACCTATGTATAAACTTGATGGTAATACTTATGCAAAATATTATCTTCTAAATGCCATATCCAAGAGTTGATCTAACCATAATAATCTATTTTATTTTAACCTTATTCTTTCCAAATTTCTTTGAAAGATGATTTATCTTCCCACAATGAAGACAAGGATGGAGATCAAAACACTTTGTCTCCATATGGCCAACTTGGTGATAATGTTGGAACTCATCGAGAACTTCCTTGATGTGTTAAATCATAAACTGAATCATCAACATATTTAACTCTTGTATCAACTTGTTGAACGTTTGAATCTTTCCCCTTCAAATTTTTGGCAAGATATCTCAGACTCACAAATTGAACTAGTTTGGAGTATTGTGGAATATGAAAGTTGTTTCCTTTTTCATATCCTAAGCCATGTTTATTCTTGCTGAATTTAAATTATTTCCTATGTATGAAAATGATTTTGGAAAGATCAATTTGTACTTGTTTATGTTCTCCCAAACATTCATGAATGTTTTATTTTGTAACCTCAAAATAAAATTCAAATTGACATTCACTTATACTGCTTTTGGTATCACTTTGATCTTTAACATTTCTCCTTGTGATTCATCTTCAACAAACGTTGTCTTTTTCAATTCATTATTAATGAATGATTCCATATCATTATCAGTTAAGGAATCATAAATCATATCGTTTGTTGCATCTTTATCAACTACTTGCATTAGGTTATTTATGTAACAAGTTCCAAATTAACCATTCATGTTCTCAATTTGCATTGTTAGCATCTCTTTCTCATTTTCACATAAAAAAAATTTAAGTGATTTGATCAATTTATCCTTCATATCCATTTTATTGTGATTATCAACAACCCGATCATTCAAATCATGTAATAATTCTTGTAATTCTTTAATTTCTTGATTTGTATTTTGTAAACGCTTTCCTCCTTTATCCATTTTTAGACTTGTAATTTTGTCACTTTTGTTTTCACTTGTTTCCAACAACCTTAGGGTGTTGTTATAACCCTAATTTTCACCAGACATGCTTACCTGGCATCAGGCCATCTCAGATTCCTTCTTTTCCAAAACACTGTTGAACACCTCTTCTTAAAAATCCCTTTTATAAAGGACCACGTGCCCTACTCCATTACTACACGCGTGTACACGCTAGTTGACCCAAGACAACCCGCGTGTACCTACAAAAGCACAAAAAAAGGAAAGTTGCTAACAGAACACATAGCTTTGGGTATGTTAACTAAAACTTTCGGCCATGCATGGCTAGTCACTCGACCAAATACCTAGCTTCTTCTAGCCTATAAAAGAAGGGTTAGGGGTCCCATTTGAAAGGAGGAGAATCATAGTAAAGAAACTATACCTGATTAATCATTCCCCTTTGTCCCAACATTTATCCATCCTTGTGCAAAGAGAAGTATAGAGAAAAGTAGTTGGAAGATAGTGGAAGAAGAGCCCCGGACTAGGATCGAGGAGCAGTAGCCGACTTTATCATTGTAAGGTATCATTGTGAAGTTAATAAAAGAATTGATTTTCCCATCCCGCCATATGAGATTGTCATTATTGGAATATTGATTGTATGATTGATTGAATCTCTAACCCATTAGTTCATAGATCAAATGCATGTGGATTTCTTTGTTTGTATTTAGTGAATGCAGGTCAGCATTGGGAGGAGAGTTGAAATCAAAGAACTACCAAGTGCGAAAAGGGATCGACATCAAACACAAAAAATAAGGTACGTCATCTTAATCTCTTGAGCCTTGTATTTACATATGAGTAATGGGGGTTTAAGAATGGGATGATGGTAAAAAGTAAGAATCTTTAGGTCATTTATGCATGCATGATAAAACCCTTAGTGCTAGTCCGTAGGAGGGATTTCCCACCCACAACAGAATTGTTGACCATACTGGGGATCTCTAGGGTTTCTATGAATATTTTGTTTTTTGGGTACTTTTTAAAAATTGGTTTCATTACTTGTTTTTAAAGTTTCTGCAAAAGTATGAGCTAACAAAGATTCTGGTCTTCCATACTAGTTATCTCTGTTTCTTTGCTTGACTATATCTTTTTTTTGAGACCCATAGAGGTACACGCGGCCTGTATAAGGTATGCATGAGTGTACCCACGCCCTACCTTCCCACAGCCCGCGTGTACATGCTAGCTGAGGAAGTGTCAGTCCCGTGTATGATTCCAGAAAATTTCTTTTAGAGAGGCAGTCATCCTCTCCCCTATCAAAAGTAATCCTTTTCAGGGATTTTCTGGAACTCATTCTAGTCTCTGTTTTTGCAGTTTTGTAGCTTAGGTTTCACTTCAGATTGAATTTGTTCTATGAAATTTTCCTTCATTTGTTTTCTTTTTCTGTTAAAGTAAGTTTCTGAGTCTTCAAGAGATTCTAGTTCTCAATACCAGTAGTCTTTTCCAATGATTGATTTCTTGTCTATTCATTTTTTAAGAGTTGCAGAGGTACACGACCTGCATACGATCTGCATGCGTGTACACACGCTCTGACCTTACACAACTTGTGTGCACACACTGGGTGTTGAACTGTCAGTAGCGTACCTATTGAGAAAATTTTTGTTTAAGGAGAGGAAGTCATCATTTTCCTTGTCAAGAGTTATATATCTCAAGGTTCTTGGACTCTATTATAGATTGCTTTTTCATTTAGAACATTTCTTGTTTTTCCTAGCTATTTTAACTTATTTTTAGCTTGAAATTTTAAGAAAAATGAGTTGCATTCATCGGTTTCTTATAGAATATTTTGTTATTTCTGCTTTGATTGGAAGAAAATATAAAAAAAAAAACTTAGTTTGTTAGATCTCTTTCTTTCATGGAATTTTCTTTGCATTGTTATTTGAAAAAGAAAAAGAAATTAGCATAGCATTGTGTTTTCTTCTAATTTTAAAAGCATTTCAATATATATATATATAATCATTCTTTGCCAGTGCTCATATAAGTTTCATCATTTTTTGCAAGAGTCTTAACAACATCAGTTGCACTACCGTACCCTTTTGAGTAAATCAAGCCAATAAAAAGAATGCTAATTAAAAATTACTAGACTTTATGTTTGTAGGGTCCATCAACTATATTAGGCTAGAGCCTTGATTTAGGTTGGAGAGGAAACTCTTCAAGTCTATAAAACAAACATACGAGTCTGAGTTAGGGAGTGTCAAAGTATAGTATCGTGGAAGTTATCCGAGACCCCCCTCTAACACGGGGGATAAACACAAGGTCGTTTGTGGAAAGGTAGCAAAGATAACCCCTCCAAAGTTGGACCAATCGTAGTGGAGAACACATATTGAGGGCTTGTCTTGGGATTCCGTCGATTACATTTTCCATGAAGCTTCATGAGTCTCGAATTCGTTTGAGGTCCTCATTTGTCTTATGTACCACTTGCCTTCGATACCCTTGACAGGTTTTGGGCTCGATACCCTGCTCATTGTGGTCTACCTGACTTTTGACTCTACCCGCCTGGTGATTGTTCGTGCGCTGGAAACCTAGTTGCCTATCTTTTTTAGGGACTTACACAAGTGACCACAGGGGTATACCGCAATACCTAGGGAAGACATCGGGCCACTCTTTGCAAATTATACCCGGAGGGTGCTTCCATATTCGAGTTTCACTTGCACCAGTAAGTTTCTCTAGTGTTGGTTGGTGTAACTGTTCTTCCAACTAATTAGTCGTTTGCTTGATTTCCCTTTAGGAACTTTTAGTGTGTGCTCTATGCTCTCTAGTTTTCCATAGTGAGTTATTCAGTTGTGGCTTTGGGTCTCTGACCTAGGGTGGTAGACCGCCCACTCTGCCGGTTGAGAGGACTTTTCAGTCTTCCGCTTAGAAATGAGGAGCTGCCTCTTTATAGGCGTTGTTTTGATAACACTGGTTCTTCAAAGTCAGTGTGTGAGACTTTCATGGATTTGAACGACCCCGCAAGGGGAGAACCTCTACATAAGATATTCATGGCTAAAGTTTTTTGATGATACCAACCAAGGAACCCATTTGCAAGGGGATTCTTGTGCTTTTCCTTTCTTCGGAAATGTTGGTGTCCCTTTGATGGCCACTTTGTACATTCCTGGGTTGAATGTGGGATTACCGGTTTGGTTGGGTACCATTCCAAATGTCCCAAATTCTCTTGACGCTTCTTATTTAAGCACTTTATGCCATGGGAACCCTGTTGATGTTTCTTTGTCAGTAAAGTCTTCTCCTCCTCCTTCTCTCGCCTCTGGTGAAAGTATAGTTACTAGTAACCGGAAGTCTAAACGAAATAGAAAGAGGAAGAATAGGAAGAAGAAATCACCAACCTCTACGATTCATGTTGGAGATAGGTAGACAACCTCTAGAAGTCATAATGAAGACCAACACCCATCCTCTGCAAGTTATGCTAGGGCCACACACCCACCCTATGCAAGTCATGCTGGGGGAAAATGTCCAGTCCCTGCTAGTCATACTGGTAATAGGTTTGTAGCCTCTGAAAGTCATGTTATCGACCCATCAACAACCTATGCAAGTCATGTTGGAGATGTACAACCAACCACTGCCAGTCATGTTGGGGGCATTGATTCTGTTGAGAAAACTAGAAGGATAGGACATAAGCCTAAGTTCCCTTGTAAGCTTTGCAAGGGAGATCACCTTACTCATTTATGCCCTAGCATTCCAGAGGTACAAAGATTGTGGTCCTTGTCTGCAAGATCTTCTGATTCCGATTCTTCTAAGTTTTACTCAAAGTATATTCAGCCATTGATTGAGCAAGTGGTCATGCCGATGCAGTCATCGGTTGATCCCACTCCTCTTTTGGGGGGTGAGGTGCCTTTAGACCTTGTAGTCTCTCAGCCTATTCAACCATTGGTTGAGAAAGTGATCATGTTGATGCAATCATCGACTGATCCCACTCCTCTTTTCAGGGTTGAGGTGCCTTTAGACCATGTAGTCTCTCAACCTATGCAGCCATTGGTTGAGAAAGTGGTCACGCTGATGTAGTCATCAGTTGATCCCACTCCTCTTTTGAGCGGTGGGGTGCCTTTAGACCATGTAGTGTCTTAGCCTATGCAGCCATTGGTTGAGAAAATGGTCACGCTGATGCAGTCTTCAGATGATCCCACTCCTCTCTTGGGGAGTGAAGTGTCTACTGACTATGTTTTTAGCATTTCCGGTTCAATACTTTCAGAACAAGGGGGAATTATGCTCATTCCGAGCACACCCCCTCCAAGCCCCAGGATGGTTTCCTTTGATTGTAATTACCTTGTTGAGCCTTGTCTTCCTTCTTCCACACCTTTTCAAATAAGGGTTGAAGTTAATTCAACAAACATTTATCGATGTATCGTGGATGAAGGATCCTCTGCAAGTATTTTATCCTCCTTGGTTTGGAAAGTCATGGGATCTCTCGAGCTTGTGTCTTCTTCGCATGAACTGTTGGATTTTGACAGACATCCTAGTGAATATTTGGGGGTTCTTCCACAGTTTCCTATCTCGTTAGATGGGAAGTTTGTCTGTGTCAATGTTATAGTGGTGCAAGGCCCGTTAGATTTCAATATGATTATCAGGTGTGATTATGTATATGCTATGAACGTTGTGGTATCTACACTCTTTTGGGTGATGCATTTCCCTCACAATGGAAGCATTGTCACTATTGACCAGCTACCATCTAATAATCACCATCCTAATTCGACGTTAGGTCAAACTACCCTTTTATATGTTCCTAGTGTTCAGGTAGACTCTACCCCGCCATGGGTTAATTATGTGGTGTCTTACCCTCGATGTTCAATTGCTTCTGAGAAGGAACCTGTGCAATCATGTTTTCCTTCTCAAGACTCGGTATCAACAATTAATCCTTTGGTTTATCCAATGGGGGCATGGGAGCCCTTGCTTCCTCCTCTTGGTCCAAGTGAGATTGAGTATCCTTTTGAGTTTGATCTTGTTGTTTTTAGATCCTCAAGCCCTCTTTCTTTTGATTCTTCACTGATAGACTCTGTCAGTCCTAGCCAGAACCTCCATTGTCATATGGAATATGGTTATTTTACTTCACCCTTTGGGACTGTCAAGCCTCGTTTGCATTATTTCTCGGATTTTGAATTGACTTCAGATAAATCTATCCTTGAAGCCATGACTACGGTTTCTATATCGAGGGAGGACTTACACCATGGTTTGTGTTTTCTTCCCTTTTGGGAGACTTCCCAAGTTGACTATCGAAGAGAATCTTGGTCTGAGCCTAGCAGCGGGCTCTACCTGAGCCAATTTCATACATGAGTCGTAGCCCCCACAGCTCTTCTTTTAAGCCTTTTTCAGACCCTCTAAACATGAAAAGACTGTCGAGTGATCTTGTGGCCTTTCACACTCATTAAACTGAAATTTGAAGTCATGTATGTCCGACAGTAGTTTACCTCTTTTTCGGTCCGGATGGTCAACTGTACGAACAAAGGTATAATCTAAGGAACTCCAGTTCTCTAGAAGAGTACCCTCAGGTATCATTTTAACCCTTTTTCGGGCCTGAGGGACTAAATGTATGAAAAAGGAACCCCCACGGAGTCCATAGTTAAGATCTTTTCAGACTCCCTAAAATTGAAAAGATCGTCGAGTGACCTTATTCTTTCACACTTGTTAAAATTGTCGAGAAGAACATTCCCAACGGAGTCCATAGTTAATCTTTTTTCAGACTCCTTAAAAATGAAAAAATTGCCTAGTGATCTTGTCTTTATCACACTCGTTAAAATGGTTTTGAATAGATGTCTTGTCAATGCTAGTTTACCCCTTTTTCAAATTGACTAGACTACCTTAGAAAAAGGTACCCTAGTGGAGTCTCCTTTTACGTTTTTCAGACTCTCTAAATATGAAAAAATGTCAATCTTACCTTCTTTGGGCTCATTAAACTTACATCGAATGACGTTACCATTGTGTGTTTTATTAATCGCATTTGCATACCCGCATCATTGGCCTAATGCCGGCTCCATGTTGCTCTCAACTGAACCATCTAAAGCATGCCCTATACGCAAGCCCTGTAGCACTTTGCATCTACGTCTTGACACCTTTGGCCCCAGGAGGGATTATTTCCAAGTGTCCTTACTTTAAACATAAGTCTTGTCCTTGCACCTCAAACTTGTATGTTTGCAACACTCATCCCTCCTTTGTAATGTAACATTCTTTTATTCTTTTTCCAAATTTATTGAAAAAAGACAAACAAATCAAATATACCCCAAAAAGAGGAAGGGGAAAAGTATTTTCTTTTTTGGCAGCACAATGAGTCGCCCTTGGACAAAGCACATCCTTCTGTTTGTTCGTCAAGCTCTGGGATTTAATACTACCTTAGGAATTTGTTCTTGCTACATAGAGTTGTGTCCTCTTTCATTTGGTTATTCTTCCAAACATATGGAGAGTTTGTGTTTCCTCCTACCTCGTAAAATTATGTTAATGCCATGTTGCTTGAGTCTCGTCATTTGTTGTGCTATTGTCCAAGGGAAGTTTTTACCAAGCCTGAGTCACCCCCCCTACAGTTTGTCTCTTTCCCTCATGCCTGACCATCTTGAAAGTCCAATCAAGTGTTTGTTTGAAATCAATGAAGCCTTCAGTCTAATCATAAAGATTCTCTAGTCCATGATCGACGAGACATCAAAGACCTCTGGGTAGCAAAGTCGTACACTCATATTACACTCCTACCCAATTTTTGAAGATTTTTAAGTTGTTGCTTTAGCTATGAAGACCTCATCTCTAGCCAACAAGCCTTATCAGCTTCTAGAAGATGGATACTCTACATGTATATCTTTTTTATTTCGAGATGTAGCTTCGTTGTGTATTTATCACGACTACACTTTATATATAGTTATATGACATGGATCTACAGTGTATTTGATTGCTAGCCATGATTTTATTTTATCCCGACCATGGGTATGCCCACCTTGGTGACACAATTATTATTTTACAGACGACACCTACCGATTTCTGGTCCCTGGGCTCACTTGTTTGGAACATTGGTGAAGATAGTTAATGTATTTCGTCCATCAAATGCTCTTCTGACCTCACACATTAGGGGGCATCCTTTATAACCCTAATTTTCACCAGACATGCTTACCTGGCATCAGGCCATCTCAGATTCCTTCTTTTCCAAAACACTATTGAACAAATCTTCTTAAAAATCCATTTTATAAAGGAGCACACACCCTGCTCCATTATTGCACACGTGTACACACTAGCTGACCCAAGACAACCCGCGTGTACCTACAAAAGCACAAAAAAAGGAAAGTTGTTGATGGAACACACAACTTTGGGTAAGTTAACTAAACCTTTCAGCCATGCATGGTCAGTCACTCGACCAAATACCTAGCTTCTTCTAGCCTATAAAAGAAGGGTTAGGGGTCCCATTTGAAAGGAGGAGAATCATAGTAAAGAAACTATACCCGATTAAGCATTCCCCTTTGTCCCAACCTTTAGCCATCCTTGTGCAAAGAGAAGTATAGAGCAAAGTAGTAGGAAGATAGTGGAAGAAGAGCCCAGGAACAAGATCGAGGAGCAGTAGCTGACTTTATCATTGTAAGGTATCATTGTGAAGTTAATAAAAGAATTGTTTTTCCCATCCTGCCATATGAGATTGTCATTATTGGAATATTGATTGTATGATTGATTAATTATCTAACCCATTAGTTCATAGATCAAATGCATGTGGAGTTCTTTGTTTGTCTTTAGTGAATGTAGGTCATCATTTGGAGGAGAGTTGCAGTCAAATAATGACCAAGCGTGAAAAGGGATTGACATCAAACACAAAAAATAAGGTACATCAACTTAATCTCTTGAGCCTTGTATTTACATATGAGTAATGGGGGTTGAGGCATGGGATGATGGTAAAAAGTAAGAATCTTTAGGTCATTTCTGCATGCATGATAAAACCCTTAGTGCTAGTCCATAGGAGGGATTTCCCGCCCACAACAGGTGTCAAACAAACTTAGGGTGTCAAGTACTACCAATAATTCGCCCAAAAGTGTTATTTTACAATGGTTTGACATTGAGTTGAATACTATAGTTAAACAATAATGAGCTCCTTATTCAATTTCAGATAGGTCTTGATGAAAATTTAATGACTCGACATTATCCTTAAATGATTCAATAACTCAACCAAATGTTGGTTCAAAGAAACGTTGTTCTTGATGGATTGACAATTTTCCACTTTGTGTTAAATATTTTGAAATAACACATAATATTTTACCAATATACAAGTATAATAAGTTTGATAGGACATATTTGTTTCAATTACCATTGCATTTCATGAGTATTTTAATTTGTGTGTTTGTTTTGTTTGTCAAAATAAATGAGTGTCAAAACACTAGAGATAAAACACCATCGAGCATCCAAAATAAAATCGCCCATCATCACACAAGATAAAATTGTACCTTATACCCCATTTTTCAAAAATTGGTACAATTCTATGACACATCTACCACCAAATATCAAGCAATTTTACTATGGCTGTTACAACTCACTCTTTAGCAATGAATAACATAACAAACATTTTTTTTTCAATGAAAATTTCACATTTGTCTCCAATTTTCATTGCAAATTCAGGATACCTTATGTTGATTTTGTAAACAACATCTAGTTGAATTTGCAAAGAATTGTTGATCTAGGTGTATCTGAGAATGCTCAAAAAAAATTGTCTCAACTTCTCTCAAAAACAACTTCATTGCGTAGAGCTTGGCGAGATATTTCCATTGGTGAAAAAATCACATCAAATGGAGTTCGTATGAGAAATATATGACTCTTCAAACTTTTGGTCAAATAGGGTCAAAAAGTCAAAGTGGTGACATGTGGCACCACTCGAAGGGTGACACATGCCACCAATGGAAGGCTTACATGTGGCACCACTGGAAGGGTGATACTAGCATGTTTTTATAGGTTCATATAGTGTTAACATGGCAACCTCACAACAAGACACGTGGTAGGTAGTAGGCTAAGTTGGAAGGTTGTACATCCGTCTAGTCAGGTGACATGGAACAATCATGTTTAGATATGTGGCATGTTTTTACAGGCACAGGCAGACCAATGAGAGACAACCACATGGTAGTCTCCTATTGGCCTTTCATGGATATGGTTGGACAAAAGTTTGTTGAGCCTAGAGGATCGAAATCAGGTCTCTTGCCTAACATCCCAATGACTTACCATTATACCCACAACATATTACTTAACTATATGTGGTTTGGGTTCTATTTAAGCTTTATCAAGGCTTAAACGACAAGAAAATATGACTAAGGGCATAGCCCTTGATCCTATCATTATGTATATTAAATGTATGTATATTAAATGTTGAACCCAAAATACCTAGGCAGTCAAAACTAAATATCAACCAAACAAACCATATTCCATATATGATTAATAACAAAGCACCAAAATGGGGAGAGGTCTGCATGTTCGAACTCCTGACCTCCTTCCACATACACTACCATTTTAACCAATGCACCAAAGGCACTTGTTGTTATGGGAATCTTTCAAACATGTATTTAATGTTCGCCTATAGTTTTGGATGGAGGTTAGGGCCCACACCCTATTTAAGTTGACACCCGGACTGAGGCAAGGTACAAAGTATGAGACAATGTAATGTGTTCTAAGGTGCATCGAAGTTCATGTGATAAGGGTATATATACTTTGATTTTTCATTGTAATGCGTGTCATAGGGTTCCTTGAGGAAATCATGGGGTATTTATACTCATTTTTCCTATAATTTCGAGAGGATTTCAATGGTGCACTACGTTTATGGGTTTGAGAAACAGATAAAAAGGTCATTGTAAGAACACAAACATTTGAGCATTAATAAAGAGGTCTCTATTGGAACAAGACTTGGAGACATAGCCCAAGATGGTTGGTCTCCATTAACAAACTTGTGTATGTGTTATATTATTATTGTTCTATTTTGCTCAGTTATCTTGGTAATTATTTATCATTGAATTGGATTTGGATAGATAAGTGAATTCATATCTTTTGTAAACAGTCAAAATGATCATTTATATTTTGAATCAAGTTGGATTTTTATGTGTATTTAAGAATAAATTAACACCTAAGGATTTTCGGATAAAGTTGGTATCAGAGCTAGGTTTTTTAAAAGTGTTTACAAGTGAATTCTTACAAGGTCCATATTGAAGCTTGGTAAAGGTAAGATTGAAAGTTATAAGATAGATATTCAAAGAATATTTCATAAGAAAAAGATGGATTCCAAAGTAAAGGAAGGAGAATATCCTCCCATGATACCTGAGGAAGTTATTGCTACACTCTACACGATGAGGGAGATAATATATGAATTGTATCGAAGAGTTCAAAAGACTGGTGACAAAGAATCTTTGGTAAAATAAGAAGGAAGAGGTGAAGGTGGTGGACCTTCGAAACCCTCTTCACCACCATCCTCATCATCATATACCAATGGTGCAAGTGAACATTCTTCTCATAAGAATAATCCCTCTAAGAATTCTTGTTGCTCTCATATTCATAATTTTTCTTTATTGAAATTAGATGTAAAGTTTGAATTGTCAATTTCTGAAAGAGAATTGAACGCATAAAAGTTGGACAACTTGATCAATAAGATTGAGGTATATTGCAAGGTATACATATGTCTACTCTTTGTATGAGCAACACAACATTAATATGGTGTGAGATTAATATGGAATTTGATCTCGTTCAATAGGGTAAAGTAATTTCTTCTTGGGATGAATTTATTATTGCAATTAGAAAAAAATTCTATCCACTGGCTTATGTAAAAATGGAAATAATGTATTGGAAACATATAAGACAAAGAAAGGGGAAAAATGTCTAGGCATATTCATAGTAATTTAAAAAGAAAGCATTGTCTTTGGGAATTTTTTTATATACTCGTGAAACTCTTCTAAAGTATATTGGTGGTATGCATTCATATCTTCAACAAATTATATTGATGTTTAACCTTAACAATATTGACGAAGTGTCATTACAAGCTACTCATCTTGAAGCTAGAAAGGGAAAGTATATATATATAAAGATAATAATCCCCACAAGTTAGAGAAAAAGTCGAAAAGAAAATGGAAGAGTAAGAAATCAACTACAGTAAAAAAAGGTGAAGAGAAACCTACATGTTCTTACTGCAAAAGGAAGGGACATGAGAAAGCACGGTGTTGGAAACTACATCCATAATTGTGACCAAAGAAGTTCTAGAATAAGGGGAAACAAAATATTGGTGCATCAACTCAATAGGATATGGGATCATATTCAGGATATAAATTTAAGATCACAACAACGAGAAGAAAAGGTATATCTACTACTAATTGTAGTTCTTTAGTTCAATTTTCTAAATTGGAAATGTTCTTGATTAGAAGTAAGAAAGTGAGCTTCTCCATTTTAGGTTTATAGTGAAGCATACAAAGATAGATACCTTGTTTTATAGTGGATCTCAAGTTAACTTAATAACTGAAGGAATTGTTGAGAAGCAGGTTTTAAACACTACACCTCATTTAAAACCATATCCATTAGGTTGGGTGTGTGATTTGCAATCAATATCTAGAGAGGTCGCATCAGTTCCACTTGGTGCAATGCAAAAATGTACAACAAAAACACACACATACAAAAACATGACTTAGCAAATAGAAGAAGAGGAATTGATCCAAAAAAAATCATCAACTATTACCAAAGAGAAATATGCCCTTTAATAATAGCAGGGTAACTTCATTACTTTGCATTATTTTCAGTTACAATAGTAGTTGCTTCTTTATTTATGCAACACCCTGCTCACTTAGACTGGTGAGGGTGGTTTTACACAGCAACAAATTGACAAAAACTAAATCACAAACTTATTTAGGAATATCCTTGCTCAATTGGACTAGCGAGAGCATATTACAATAGTAGTTATTGACTGGATATTGATTATATTCTATTGGTTGGCTAAGGAAGGTGGATACTCTTCCTGGTGGCCCAATTCTTCCATGTTTATATCTAGAAGCATCCCTGCTTCCACCAACAACTAAGGAAAATTTATTTTCACTATCTCAGACTTCATACACTTGGCCTGCGTTGGATTTTGTCCCTTTTTCCTGACCAGGTATGAAACATGTTTTTGTTGATGTGTTTTCCTAGTCTACACATCCATAATTTGATTGTGCAGTAGAGGAGGTTGAAAGTCCAAATTTTTTTCGATTGGATGTTGAACTATTATTGCGTCTTCAAGAATTGGAGTCTCTAAAAACTTTAAATTGTTGACATTGAGAACATCATGGATGCCCAAATTTGTCAGCAGATCCAAATGATACACATTCTCTCCAATGTGTTCCAAGACTGTATATGGTCCATACTGCAAGGGATGCAATTTATGATGACGTCCTTTGAAGTGTTGTTTATATAGTAGTAGCCACACTCAGTCCTCTTTTTGTAAGGTCAAGGGATTACGATATTTATCATGATGTTTCTTAGCACATCCTGTGTTGCTTGAAAGGAACCTGCAACTTGGGTGTGTCTTTGTGATAACTTATGAACAAAACTATATGTGGCCTATTGTTCTTGGTGCTGGTGTGCTTATCCAGACGGAGCCAAAATAAGAGACATATCTATGGGCTCTAGGGGTCAGAAGCCAAGGAAAACCTCAGATGGAAAGAATCTAGTGGAAGAGTGTGTGGCCCTGATGTAGTACTATATGATATGGAGCTAGGAATCCCACTGCTTGTTTTTTAAGAAATAACTATGAAATGTGTGTACGTAGGTACAATTTACCACTTCTTTTTATATTTTGGTCTGGGGTGAAAGGCAATGGAAAAACAAAGTTGAAACCCCAGTAAATTCCATAGAGTGTGCCAAAAAGTGCTAAGGAAATGATAGTCTCTATCAGAAATGATGATACTAGGTTGTCCAAAGTGTGGCCAAATATTTTGAAGGAACATATCAACGGTTTGATAAGAAGAAGTGGTCTTATGGAAGGGGAGGAAGATTTCCATCTTTGAGAAACAACAAAAAATGACCCAAATAGCATTGTGCGTTCGCAACGTGGTAGGTAGGAAACTCAAAAATTCCATGGAAATAGATTCCCATGTGCAAGAGGGCATTGGTAAAGGTTGATAGAGATTGTTATTGTGATTAGAAGGTTTACCTTGGGAATAGAGTGAACAGGTTTGAATGAATCATTCTACCTTTCTGGATGTAGTTGGATAATAGAAGTTTCTCTAGAGGTTGAGAATTGTTTTGGCTGTCCAAAATGTACACCGCATGACGAAGCATGTTCCTCTGTGATGACAATAAAACTGTACTCAAATTGTGGGACAAAGAGTTAGTTGAGGTGATAGAGCCATCCCTCCCAGATGTTATAATGAATAAAATGTTTTTGATTGATGGTTGTTAGTCGTTACAACACTACCCAAATATCTTTGAAGGATGAATATGCTTCATACATTCCTTTCCATGTGCCATATGTCACACACCTCACTACTAAGATATGAATGACCTACATTGGTGGTCGACTTAACAAGAATGCCAAATTTTTAGTAACTCATTTCTTTTACTTTATGACAATATGGAACTGTTGTATGTAGGCTTTCCACTTCATGTGTCTATGTTCTTGCATTTTACTCTATGAGTTGATGAAGATGAGCGATTGGTGATCTGTGTGCAGAATGGTTTCTTTGTTCAAAATATAATGGCCCCACTGCTTCAAATCCTACACCAAGTTGTATAATTATTTTTCATAGGTACTATAATTGACTTTTTCTTCAGAAAGGGTCTCTAATTGGTATTAAATCGTGTGAACTTCCTGTTTAAGTACCGCCCCAATAGAAAATTGAGAGTCATATGTACCAATTTCAAAGGGTTCTTCCAAATCTAGCAAGAGAGGGACATGCACATAGAATAAGGTTGCATTTAACTTCTCAAATTATTTTTGTGCCTCTACATTCCACATGAAATTTTCTTGATTAACTAAATGATGCAACAAATGAGCGAGCTCTAAGAAATGGGAGACAAATTTCTTGTAGAAATCAATGCCACCCATAAATATTTTGAGCATATGTGCATTGGATGGCACTGGACATTGAGATATGGCTTGCACTCGAGATGGATATGGAGGCACCCTTGTTCAATACACAATGAATCCTAAATATTGAACATAATTTTTCCCAAATTAAGACTTCTTTTCCTTCACCCGAAGCTTATGTTGCCTCAATAATTCCAGTATCGTGCGGACATGATGAAGATGTGTGTCCCAGGACCTGATGAAAACCAAAATATAATCAAGATAAATCACTACAAACTTACCCAGGTGCAGCTAGAATATGTCATTGAATAGCCACATGAACATTGTCGGTGCATTCGTCAGTACGAATGGCATGACTGACCACTCATAAATACCAAACTTGGTCTTGAACATTGTTTTCTAGATATATGTTGTCTACATGTTCACTTGTTGATATATGGAGGTCAAATCCATCATGGTGAAGAATGAGGCCCCTTGTAACTCGTCGAGCAAATACTTAATTCAAGGTAAGAGATATTGATTTTTAATGGTGGATTTGTTAAGGGTGCATTAATCGGTAACGAGACACCATTTGGTAGTATGGTTATATGGAATAATGAAATATGGATAGGTGTATGGGGCGGAGGAGGATTGAATATGGATGGATTCGAGGAGTTGGCCAATTTGTCGTTTGATTTTGGTAGTTTGTTTGGGAGAAAGTTGATATGATGGGGCATTGGGAAATGATGTGCCAAGAATGAGATTGATGGAGTGTGCAATGGATCGAGAGGGTGGAATGCCTGTGGGAGAATTAAAATCATCTGCAAATTCATGGAGGAGAGGTAGTGCTTTGGGAGGTGCCATATTAGTGAGGTTCTTGGGCTTAATAGGGCATACCAAAAACATAAAAACATCTTTGTTTTGAATGACTTGGTTAGTTCCTTCTTTCCCAATATGTGGCAGAGGGGAAGTGTGATCCGCGGAGGTAAGCACATAGGTGCACCCTTCATGATGAAGTTGGTATTGATTTCATGGTACACAACATGTTTGTCTTGTTGGTAGGGGAGACCCAACAGTAGGTTAGCACAATCTAAAGGTGAGACATCATAGACCACTATATCTTGAAAGAGTCCAATAAAAATTGTGATGGCGCAACGTCGGGAAATAGGGATACAAGGTCCTCCCATTTATTCCAATCCAAGTTGATAGCGATTTGAGTGAGGGGTGGTGGGGAGTTTCAAATTTTGTACTAAGTCTTGGGAGACGAGATTCTTCTGGCTTCCATTGTCCAAAATGAGAGTGGTGAGTTCATGTTTAATTTGACAGTTATGATTAAAGAGGGGAAAGTTAGTGTGACCTGGTTCGAGAGTAGTCATGAGGATGAGGGAGGGGTCAGCTTCAGTGGATTTGTCAAGATATATGATTAATGGTTCTTCAGAGAGTTAAATGGGAGTGACCTCTACAACCAATTTTTTATTGGTGCATAAATTTTTAAGGGAGTGATAGTCAGTAGAGTTGTGTGAATTGGTCTTGTGAAAAGTGCATCATAGCGCAATTTTGGGTGCATAAGGAGAAGGAGGGTAATATTGGGGATGTGAATTTCTCGGATTGGCAGATGGAGGTTGACTTTGTAGAGAGAGGATTTAAGGAGAGACTTGACGTTCCACGACCAGGGCTCGTAAGAATTCCTTATCAAGGGAGAATATTTAAAAGAGATCAACTTCATGACGGAGATGCAAAAAATACCAGAATTAAATTTTATCAACATTACCTCTTCCAGATTGTTGATATGCAACTATATGCGCAATTTGTAGAATACTTGTATGTAGCTTTGGATGGAATGTGTGGATAGCTATCGAAGATGCAGCCATTTCGAAAGAAGATTCTGGAGATAGACTAGGGGGTATAAATGCTTACGCAAGGCATGACAAAAAATGTTGCAAGAACTAATGCATCCATTTTTCAGGGTTGGGGGCGTATCGAGCTCAATGACCAATTTTGACTTTTCCAGTTGAGTGTCCCACCGAGCTTGAGTGATTAATTTGAGTTGTAGGTTGGTGATTTATAATTTAGTGTCTTATTCCATCTTGGGAGAAGTATTGAAGTAGGTGGAGAGACTACAGATCCAAGAATCAAAAGTCTCCCCATTCATTTTCCTGACAAATTTCAGCAGTTGGAAGCGGGTGTTGAGTTGCATAGTCATAGAAGTCCGATGTTGCTACAGTCAAAGAAAATCATGTAGATCCAGTGCCAAGTCTTCAAATGGAGTAGAAATGGTAGCATTGAACTCCTCACTAGATGGTTCTCTCCGTGGAAGCATGATTTTCATTCACGGAAGGCATATCTGATCCACTTTGTAGAAAGCACGTTGAACTCGCTGATTAATTTAAACTGATATGGGGCCTTGAGAAGGGAATTCTAGGAGCCTTGATGAGGGAATAAAGGATGTCTCAATCATTGAGATGTTGAAAACCATGAGGAGGATGCAAAGGGCGTCTCAATCACTGATACATTGAAGGACCCTTAGGAGGGAAAATTTAAAGATCTGGAAAGAGCATAGAGTTCTGAGACTGAATAGTGGGAGAAAAAAATATTGTTTGTCTAAGGATTGTGGATGGTTTATCCATATTATTCATCTTGAATTAATACACAATATTTCCCAAGGAAAATAATTTGATACTAATTTATCCGCAATCGAGATCTAGAGAGGGCGCAACCATTCTACTTGGTGCACTGCAAAAACATACAAAAAACACACACACATATAGAAACATGACTTAGAAAACATAAGAAGAGGAATTGAACATAAAAACTTCATCAACTATTACCAGATAGAAATATGGCCTTTAATAAGATACAGGGTGACTTCATTACTTTGCATTATTTGCAGTTACAAAAAATATTTGTTTCTTTATTTCTACAATGCCCTGCTTACTTAAATTGGGGAGGGTGGTTTTCCGCAACAACAAAATGACAAAAAGTTACTCACAAAATTATTTAGTAATAGCCTTACTCAATTGGACTGGAGAGAGAAGATTATAATAGTAGTTACTAACTGAATATTGATTATCTTCTACTGGTTGGATAAGGAAGGTGGATACCCTTCCTGGTGGCCCAGTGTGTGAGGATGTTAAGTTGCAAGTGACAAAACAATGTAAGATCAGATTTGAAATTACATCTAAGTTCTTTGATGAAGTTGAGTTAGATGTCGTGCCACTTGACATTTGTGACATTATCTTGGATAGTCTGTATCTATTTGACATGAAATATATATTTTATTGTGAAGAGAACAAATATCACCTTTTCAAGGATGGGGTTGAATATATCGTTAGAGCTCACCGTATTAAAATTGATATTTATTTAGTGGGCACATGAAAAATTAAGAGACTCATAATTGCAAGTAAATATTTTGTTCTCGTGGTGGTGAAACAAAAGGAAGAATATATATTAGATTCTTTATCATATT
Source organism: Picea engelmannii (assembly GCA_009831015.1). Lineage (NCBI taxonomy): Eukaryota > Viridiplantae > Streptophyta > Pinopsida > Pinales > Pinaceae > Picea > Picea engelmannii. Next base: position 171,107 of record ML794390.1, read on the forward strand.
TTGATTTAGACCATAAACGTGAATTAATAAAGATCATATCTAACAATGATAAGTTATTTTAGGAACCTATAGGGTTACCTCCTAAGAGTGAAGTTGAACATAAAATCTATTTGTAGCGGGATGTTCCTCTTCCTAACATTGGTACATATAGGTCATCAGTGATAGAGAATGTAGAGATAAAGAAATAAGTTCAGGAATTTCTCTATAAAGGAATCATAAGGCCAAATTCCTTTGTGTGTGGATCTCCTATTGTATTAGTTCCAAAGAAAGATGGTACGTGGAGGATGTGTATTGATTTTCAGGCACTAAATAATATTACAATAAATAATAGATATCCTCTTCCTAGAATTGATTATTTCTTGGATCAATTGGGGAATGGTGTTTATTTCACTAAGATATATTTGAGAAATGGTTATCATCAGATAAGAATTCTAGAAGGTGATATATGGAAAATTTCTTTCAAGAAAAAGCATGGATTGTTTCAATGGTTGGTTATGCCAATTGGTCTATGCAATGCACATGAAACATTTATGAGGGTAATGAATGATGTGTTCAGGCCTTTTATAGATGATTTTTTCATTGTATACTTAGATGCTATTTTGATCTGTATTCGAACATGGGAACAACATATAATGCATGTCAGGAAAGGTTTTGAACTTTCTAAAAAGGATAAGTTGTACCTAAATATGTTTAAATGCGAGTTTGGAAAAACATCTCTGTTATATTTGAGTTACATTGTAGGGAATGGTCAGATAAAGATAGATCCCTCAAAGGTGGAAGTTATTGTGAATTATTCCAGTCCAAATAATTCCATAGAATTCATAAGCTTCTTAGCAAAATTACAGTACTGGAGGAAATTTATTACTAATTTCTCCTTCATAGAAGATCCTCTAGATGCATTAACAAGTTTGAAATTTTTCTTTCAATGGGGAGGTAAGCAGTAGAAATAATTTGAGACATAGAAAGAAAAAATAATCACCACACCAGTATTGGCTCTGCTAGATTCGCAACAGCCATTTGAGATTCAAATCGACGCAAGAATATATGCCATGGGATCATCTTGATGCAACGAGGTAAACCTATATGTTATCATTCTGAGACATTTACCCAAGAAGTAATTAACTATCCAACATATGACAAGGAATTATAATCTTTGGTACAAAGTGTTAAAAAATGGAAACATTAATTAATGGGGAAGGAGACAATAATTCATATAGGTCATTATCCATTACAGTATTTTCAGTCACAGACCAATCTACAGTAGAAACAACATTTCAGGTGGATGGGTTTCTTATAGAAATTTCATTTGATAATCAAATATTAGAAGGGAATTCCTAATAAGGTTGCAGATATGATATCAACACCAACGATTAATGCATCGATGATATTAAAGCATTATTCTTTATCTCATGAAAGCTATATTGAACAATATGCTAGAGATGATGGTTTTAAAGATGTTTATGAATCTCTAACTCATGGAAATCAACAATTGGACTATCACGTGCATGATAATTTACTATATCATATTGGAAAGCTATGTACACCCAAGGATGAAAGAGAAAATGTAATTAGAGAAGAGCATAAATCTCTCATTTCTTTTCATTTTAGGGTAGTTAAGACAATAGCTCATTTGCAAAGATATTGTTATTGGCCTCAAATGAATGAGAAAATTTCCAAGTACATAAAAGGGTGTGTTATGTGTTCCATAAGCAATCCTAGCAATAGAAAGTTGGGATTATATATGCCACTTCCAATACCTTGTCAACCATGGGAAAGTGTGTCCGTGGACTTTGTAGGCAGTTTTCTAATGTCTATAATAGGTCATGATTATTTATATTCCATTGTGGATAGGTTCAATCAAATGTGTATCTTAATGCCATGCAAGAAACATGTCACAACTTAACGGACAACATAGTTGTTCTTTGTTAATGTTTGGGTTCATTTTGAGATGCCTACATCTATTATATCAGATTGATACTCTCGCTTCTTTGGAACGTTTTGGTCTCATTTATGGGAGGTTATGGACACTAAGTTAAATAAGAGAACAACTTTTCATCCCTAGAAAAATGGACAAACAAAGGTGGTGAAAAGGAGAGTGTAACATTTGTTACGAGGATACTACAGTAAACATCCTAAGTTCTAGGATGGACACTTGCACTATCTACAACATGCCTATAATCATGCCCTGCATTCTTCTACTCATAGAAATGTTTTTGAAGTATGTTTGGGGTACTTTCCTAAATCACCTACATGGATTATTTTAGGGGATAAATTTCACTCATGGGATAATTTTTCATTGTTTTTCCCCAAAACAAATCCATTATTCTAAAAATGATTCGCCCAAATTCTATAGGATAAAATTATTTTACCTTAAAAATCACCAAAATTTTATACAAACTATATAAAACCTTAGAAATTTGAAAATTTTTATAAAAATATCACCAAACATTTTATAGTTGGAATATGAAGGATTAGTAATATTCGCAAAGGTTTCTACATTTAAAAAAAACAAAATCCATCCTTAAAATCATTCTTGATCACTTATGGAGTTTTCTATCAGAGAAGAAAATAAACAGGATGGATAGAGTGATGTAGATAAAGCCAAAAGGTTCATTGAAAGGATCCAACAGGTACATCAGGAAGTATAGGAACAATTGGAGAAAATCCAAGCCAAGTACAAGGCAAGGCATGATAAACATTGGGTTGATCATCAATTCCAAGTTGGTGATCAAGTATGGTTACATACCAAAAAATATAGAATGGAGGGTGAAGGTAAAAATCTCAAGCCAATATGGTATTTTCCATTCAAGGGTGAGTTCAAGCTAATGATGGTCTCTCCTGATGTGTTAGTGGCAATGCAAACCTAGAAAAACAACAATCTATTAACTTGAAGGGATTATTCAAGGTACTTTTACAATTAATTTCAATACAATGTAAGAAGATGAAACGTAGGAAATTGAATTATATTTTCGAATATATAACTTTTATTCATATACATTGTGAATAACTAGGACAATTTTATTTTTTTCCAAAAGTCATATCTTATTTTTCCAATAAAGTATAAGTTATATGTTTTCATTTGTGCATGTGTTGAGTGTCTTAACGTTGGCATTTTGTTCCAAAAACTTGTATACTTGTAGAGAACCCATTTTTCTTGTTCCTTTTGTTTTTTGGAAATTCTTAATATTAATTATATATATATATATATATATATATATATATATATATATATATATATATATATATATATATATATATTA
>ML794390.1:176655-207763 GCA_009831015.1 Picea engelmannii
CCTATATATCCACCCTTCCTCTAACAAACATTCTCACTCTCTCTCCACCCTTCCTCCTTCCCTCTCTCTCTCCCCCTCCCTCACACTATATCTCCACTCTCTCTCTCATAAATCCACCCCTGCCCACTATGTCTTCTCCCTTCCTCTCACTCTCTCTCCCCCTACTCTCTATGTCTGCCTCTCCCCCCCTCTCACACATTCAAACACTCCTTGTCCAACCCCCCTCTATTTATTTATCTTCCCCCCTCTCACACTCACACATTCTCTCTATACCCCTCTCCTCCCTCTATCTCACCCCCTTCCTCCTATTATCTCTCCTCTCTTTCTCTCCTAAATCTACTACCTCTTTATCTCTCTCGTTGTTGTTAGTCTCACTCGCACTATATCCCTCTCTCCTATACTCTCCCCCCATTTCTCTCTTAATATCTCTCTATCCCCCCTTCCCTCTATCTCCCCCTTTCCCTCACACTCATTCTCACTCTCTTTCTCCTTGTTGTTAGTCTCTTTCTCTCTCTCTCTCTCTCTCTCTCTCTCCTCCTATTTTCCCCTATTTCTACCTCCCTCTCTCTCTATCCATTTAAAGGTGATGCATGTCTCAAAATGATTAAAGGACATGTGCAACAAAGAAATGTATCCTCACCTGTAAGGTGAATGTTAAGTTTTTGTTCTTATTCCAATGGATTACTTATACGAGTAATTATATGAACATGACCATGACCATGAACTAGACCTAGAACATCACCTAGACCCCTCTAGCTCTCTACCCCCCCTCCTTTTCCCCTCTTCCTCTCACTATCTCCCTCCATGACCTAGACCATGAAATAGAGCTAGTTATAGAGTTATACATTGAAACAGAGATTTAAATAGACCATGAAATAGACCCCCCATACTCTCACTCTCTCAATATCTACCCCCCCGCTAGACATAGACCTAGATCATGACCTAGACCACGACCTAGACCTAGACCATGACATAGACCTAGCCCATGACATAGACCTAGCCCATGACCTAGACCATGACATAAATCTAGAGCTAGATTTAGATGATGACCCAAATATTGACATAGACCATGACCTTGACCATGACATAGAGCTAGATCTATATTTAGACATTGACCTAGAGCTTGATAATGCTCAAAATAATTAAACCTATCATGACTTGTTTTTTTCCTCTATTACTCATTATCTTTAACCTACACATAGATATTTATTAATCCACTCACATAAAGAATATTTTGTAGATTCATGAAATCAAATCTCATACCTATTCTTATATCCTCAAGTAAATTCATATCAACAAAGAAAACCAACTGCAAAAGAAAAATTGTGAAGAAATGAATGAAAATGATGTTATGTTTGCAACACATTTTATGATCTCCACCCCTTCCTAGAAAATATAGAATATAACCCTAATCATAATCTGATCCAATATAACACTCCAAAGGGTGCACTACAATCTCACATATTTCCACCTCACACGGTCATTTCAAATCAGGTTTACTGCAATATCATGATGTCTAGGACTCTAAACAGTTCATTGCAATCTCACTATCTCTCCACCTCCAAATGGTCCTTTCAATTTAGTTGCAATACAATATCATAATCTATAAGCCTCTGAACATTCATAATGTTCATTTCGGTAGGTTTCATTCCTCCAAATATCGTGTCAGCAAGCCGAGATATCGGCGTATACCATGACCTAGAACACCACATAGAGCTAGATCTAGATTTAGACGTTGACCTAGAGCTTGATGTAGACAATGTCATACACCCTCCTAGCTCCATATAATCCTAGGAATAACTTATACTTAATCCTTAACCCTATCTTAAATCGAGCATTGAGTGCACTATGCATATACCTTGTGTACAACCCTTGCACCCACATCACCCACATCTTGGTGTTCTAACCATTGCTCTATCCTTGAAAAAAATTTCAATCCTAACCCCTTAGACATTATTTCTCCCCATACCCCTATACATATTTATTCATAAATAGGTTTTGTGTATATTAAATTCTATATACGTTGCATTAAGATCACACACATGCTCCTATGACTTGACTAAGTTGGTCATTTATGCTCAGAAGGAACATGTGTGTTCATAGAACACGCTCACGCTTTAGTGCACATGTATTCTAAGAGCGTGTGTGAATTCCTACTGGCAATGGTTTGGTGCCAAGAACACCCCACCTCATCTATCTCATGGTTGAGAAAAAACCACGACAGCTTCAGAAAAAACATCCCACATGGACGGTTTTATTATTTTAGTGTTCTTGTTAGATTCATAAATACTTTTGTATTGTTTCCAGACCATTGCAGGAAAATTTGGAAGACAACTTTGTCAAGTGAAATTGAAATTGTTGTTTGTATATAATTGTGTCTTCTTGGAATTGGAAGACAAGTTTTTCCAAGTGCAATTTGAATTGTTGTTTGTATCTTCTTATGTCTTCCTGGAATTGGAAGACAAAATTGTCAAATTGCTATTGGAATTGTTGTTTGTATCTTATTGTTTCTTCTTGGAATTAGAAGACAAATTTATCCAAGTTCAAATGGAATTGTTGTTTGTATATTCTTGTGTCTTCTTGGAATTGGAAGACAAATTTGTCCAAGTGAAATTGGAATTATTAGATGTGTCTTGTTTTGTATTAAAAAAACAATTTTCTCCACTTGGTTGTGCCTTATTACATAATAAAAAGACAAATTTTTGGTGGGTTTTTGGAAGCCAAATCTTATCTTTAAATATGGGGAACCACCCTATTTGTGAAATAAATTCCTCAAGAAAAAAGAAACCGATCGAAAAGGTAGAAGAAGAAAGAGAAAAAGAAAAGTTACGTATGTCAAAACGTAGGCTTTCAAAAGAGGGAAATCCAATTTCTATCAGAATATATGATGTTATTGTTTCTCCTTCATCACCATAAAAAAATCACAAGAGTTCATTAGAGAGCAATCCAGACAATATCCCATCAAGACAATTTTTTGTGGATGACCAGAGGATGGAGGATTTGCTTGGAGTTGATTATACAATGGATGAAATTATAGAAGTAAATAGTGTGCAACATTGTGGTGAAGAAGGTCATGTGGTGAAATCTATTATTGGATAGTCAAATGTTCCAGAAAATATACAATATCATGTCTACTCTCCTCCCAAAGTTGATCCATTAGTGATTGAAGGGGTAAGAACTGCTACATTGTTAACTCCACAACAGGGAGGTCAAGAGTCCCATAATAGGGGTTCATCATCCCTACCTACATTGAGCATTATGCGAGGAATAAATCCTAAATTCATTTAGGTTGATGAAAGTGGTATATAATCACTTGAAGGTAAGTTACCTAATCATACTATTCGTTATCACCCTTATAAAATCATTCGAGAATATTTTGAACCAAAATTCGATGTTGTTAAATGTCAATTATTTTTATCTTTGTTAAAATCTAGAAGTTTGATTGTTGTTAGGAGAATTTTAGGCATTAAAACAGTCAAAAGTATAGAAACAATTCATCATATAGTATGAAACCTTGTATATTATTTTCAAAGAATTGGTAAAAAGTGTGGTGCTAAAGATCGGAATGCAACCCAACGTGTCGTGTCCCAGTCAATTATTAGCAAGATCATAATAAAACATCATTTGCTACAACAAACCTCTCACCTCTTGAAATGCAATTTCAAAACCCTTAGAAAGTATTCCCATATACGGTATAGTATCGACACAGGTGCCCCAACAGATTTTTGGGCCTTCACTGGAAGGCTACCTCATTCTAACATGAAGTTAATTAGAGAAGTTAAGGAACTAGTTCAGAATTTTTGGCATGAGAACACAAGGCCCTCTTCCAACAAAAAATATGTACTAAAATTGAGAAGGGGAGATAGGGACCTTGAACCCCATATTAAACACTATATTGACATTACACGGACATAATTATATGAGAGATTCATAACAATACATGGTACACTTAACTTAGGCCAAAGATCTTTCCATAAATACAAACCTTGGTATGTTTGAATAAACACATTTCGTAACATCTGTTATTTTAGATATCACATTGAGTATGGTTATTATTATGACACACACACATACACATACAATCTATATATATATATATATATATATATATATATATATATATATATATATATATATATATTGTGTTTTTCATAACACCTTTTGCAGGAATGCCTAGTTATATTGTCGTCGTTGTCATCTAGATGCTTTATTCACAACATCTTGTGTACAAGGATAGAGGGTTTTCTATTTTATCAAAATGAATTCTTATATAGGACATGCCCTAGGTGTGGTGGAATGACATTACTAAGAAAGTGCATCCATGTAAGTGATGAATATGAATTGGGGAGGAAGGATGTTTCCTTACGAAGCTTTAAATATGTGGCATATGATATTGATGGAAAACACGAAATAAAAAAGATATAATTGGTTACTTCCAAAGTGCGTGTTTGTAACTTCATTAAGGACTTCGTCGAAAAGACACGACATTATGTTTGGCATGTCCATGTGGCTCAATGGCAGGACACAAATTTTAGAAAATGCAACAATACATTTCCTATTGGTATTGTGTTATCAGTGGTTGATTTTGTTGAGAACTACACCCTTCAGCTAAAAAATGATATTCAAAGCCAATATTATCACTCAGAGCGGGTCAACATAATGGTACATATCACATACAACCGTGGACTGGATAGTAATGAACAAAAAAGAGTTATACTGAAAGAGTATCACTTCTACATAAGTGATGATTGTTGCCAAGGATTAGCCTATGTACAACATTGTTTTCAATCCTTCTACAATCACTGTAAGGAGAAGAACATAAAGATGGATAAAAATTAGATTTTTTCATATGGTTGTGCACGCCAGTTAAAAAAAACTCGTGTATTTCAATGGTTGTATATGTTGCAAAAAAAACTAAAGGCGCCACACATTTGGAACTTTTTGAGTATGGGAATGAGAAAGGGGAGCATGATGGAGAAGGTGAATGCATAAAATGAGAATTACGAAGGAAATAAATGAAGTTCACTACTACTTACCTCATTCGAGATGCAAAATCCATTGTTGAATGATGTTCTTCAGTAATGGGAGAAGGAACAAGAACCCGTGAAGACCAATCACACAAGAAAGGACATGTACATAGATATTTTTTGGAGGTGGTCAATGTATATAAATCACAGTGGTATGAATGAAAAACAATTCAGGGAACTCATGGATTACATTCAATTAAAACATCATACAATGCAATAGTTGAAATATGGACGAGAAAACTCTCTTGCTTATGGGGTCCATGTAGTAGTAATGAATGGGATGATTGTGAATCAATAGATTGGGTTGATAGATGGGATCATGTATCACTCCCCATTGGTCAACGTATAACTATGGAATTATACCAATTGGAGGACCAATCAAATATTTTAGCATATTATGATCATGTCTCAGATCTTGTACTACCAGGTTCATTGAATCCTTCTATTAAATTTTGAATAACTAGAATGAATGTGTTATGCTTTGGTCATTTAGTGGACTCACTTTTTGGCACTCCATTTTTTGAAGGGAACATATACGCAGTGGTTTCCCCAAGATATAATCAATGGAGCACTGATTATTGGTTGGCACTATGCTTAGAGGGAAAGAAGACCCTTGTGCAATCAATAACAGACTCAAAAGGCATTGAATTTATGACAAGTTCGATGGTTACTAAAGGAGAATATCTGACATAGGATGAAAGAACATGAAAGAAAAGTGGTTATGTATTTCAATATTATAAACCAAGACAAGTTGTATACCACTTTACAAACTTTGTTATTGGTACAAACCTCCAACTACAAACAATGCCAAGTAAGAACTCATCAAAGATATGATACTTCTTACCTTACTCTAAGCATGAGAAGTTAATGGACACTGCCAGTATTAGAAGTGATCCTGATGGTTTACTTGAATGACCATCTAGGTATGTAAAACCAATAATTTTGGCTTCATTTTGACTGTCGTTAAAATATACCTTGCCTTAAAATATACCTATTCCACACCTTGGTTTGTGTTTCCTTTCCTTGTCTCCACTTTCCATGTCATGCCTTGCCTTCACTTTCCATGTTGTTCCATGCCTTGCCTTCAATTGCCTTTCCTTTCCTTCACATTCCATTCCTTGCCATGCCTACACTTTCCTTGCATTCACTTTCCTTGTTTTCACATGCCTTAACTTGCCTTACCTTCACTTTCCTTGAATTTCCTTCAATTTCCTTACCTTTACTTGTCTTTCCTTTACCACTAAATGATATTCCATTCCAAAGCATTCCTTGCCTTTCCTTCATTTTCCTTTCTATTCATGTCTTTCCTTCACTTGCCTTACCTTCACTTGCCGTGCCTTTCCTTCACTTTCCTTGAATTTCCTTCACTTTCCTTGCCTTCACTTACCTTTCCTTGCATTTTCCATGCCATGCCATGCCATTCTATAGAATGCCATGCCTTTTCTTCACTTTCCTGTCCATTCATTCCTTGCCTTCACTTGCCTTTCCTTTCCTTCACTTGTCTTACCTTGGCTTTACTTGTATTTCCTTTTCCATGTGAATCCATGCCATTCCATAGCATGCCATGCTTTTTCTTCACTTTCCCTTCCATTCATTCCTTTCCTTCACTTTCCTTGCCTTCACTTGTATTTAATTTTACATTCCATGCCTTGCCTTCACTTTCCTTTCCATTCATTCCTTTCCTTCACTTGCTTTTCCTTGCCTTGCTTTTCCTTCACTTTCCTCTCCTTGTCTTCACTTGTATTTTCGTTTACATGTCATGCCATGCCATTCCATATCATGCAATGTCTTTCCTTCACTTTCATTTCCATTCATGCCTTGCATTCACTTTTCTTTCCTTTTCCATGCTATTCCATATCATGTCATGTCTTTCCTTCACCTGCCTTTCCATTCATGAATTTACTTCACTTTCCTTTCCTTCACTTGTCTTTCCTTGCCTTGAATTCACTTGCCTTTCCTTGCCTTCACTTTCCATGCCATGCTTTTCCTTCACTTTCCATGATTTTCCTTCACTTTCTTTTCCTTTCACTTTCCATGCCATTCCTTTCCTTCACTTTCATTATAAATTTCCATGCCTTTCCTTCACTTTCCTTGCCATGACATGCCTTGCCTAAACATATGTAATAAGCACTAAGGAAAACCCTATTGTTGTAGATACTCCAACAAACTATTTTCTGATGGGAAGAATGACAACGAAGCCCCCCCCTACTTGAAACTCATTTTTCCGGATCCAATGCAACTAATGGTTCTCCCATTCGAGTCTTGGTTTGAGTTTTATCACGAATTGCAACTCACCTCTTCAAGCCATTCAGGGATATGTGGCCAATTTGGTCTAGGGGCATAAAACACAAACCAAGTACCATAAAGGATTTTTGTAATCTTCCACAAGTCTTTTTGGCCAAGGCCAACATGAATACACTACGCACACATTTTTGACATAGTGTTCTTGAAAATCGACCTCCTCTTTAGAAATTGCACTATGCCTCATTGACCAAAACCCTAGCGCTGGAATACTCCAATAAATGGTTTTCCAGTGGACGAATTGAAAACACAGGCCCCCCCTAGTTGAAACCTAGTTCTTTGGATCTAATGCATGTTCACCCATCTGAGTCCTAATTTGATTTTTATCGTGAGTTGCAACTCCCCTCTTCAATTCATTCAGGCACATGTGGCCAATTTGGTCCAGGGGAATAAAATAGAAACCAAGTGGCATAAAGGAGTTTTGTAAGCTCCAAAAATTATATTTGGCCAAGGCCCATGTGAATACACTACCCACAAATTCCCAACAAAGTGTTCTTGAAAATCAACCTCCTCTTCAGAAATTGCATTATGCCTCATTGACCAAAACCCTAGTGTCAGAGATGCTCCAAAAAATGATTTTTCAGTGGACAGAAGGACAACGTAGGCCCACCCCTAGTTGAAACTCGGTGCTCCAGATCCAATGCAACTGGCGGTTCACCCATCCAAGTCTCGATTTAAATTTTATCGTGAGTTGTAACTTGCCTCTTCAAGACATTTGGAGACATGTGGACAATTTTGTCATGGGGCATAAAATCCAAGTCGAGCCGCATAACGGATTTTTATAAGATCCCATAAGTTTATTTGTACAATGCCCACACAAATACACTACCAAAAAATGCCTGACACAGTGTTCTTTAAAATTGACCTCATCTATGACTCATTGACCAAAACATTGGAATTCTCATGCAAGTATTTTTATATAATAAATATGGGATAACAAGTTGTAAATTTACATGCTTAATGAATCCTTTGATTGTAATTTTTACATATGAATCCTTTGATGGTGTGGAAAGTGAATGCAAGGAAAGGCATGGCAAGTGAAGGAAAGGCATGGCAAGAGAAGTCATGGCATGGAAAGACATGGTATGGAAAGACAAGTCATGGCAAGTGAAGTCAAGGCACGATATGGCATGGAAAAGAATGGCATGATATGGAAAGGCATGACATGGAAAAGGCAAGGAATTCCAAGTGAATGCAAGGAAAGGAATGGAATGGCATGGCATGACATGACATGGAAATGCATGGTATGACAAGGCATGGTATGGAAAGGCATGGTATGGAAATAAAAGATATGGAAAGTGAAGGCAAGGAAAGGCATGGCATGAAAATGCATGTCATGGAAAGACATACCATACCACACCATACCATACCAAGGCAAGGCAAGCCATACCATACCAAGGAAAGGCATACCATACCATTTCAATTTCCATTTCCAATGCTAATGCATGTGGTACCATAGCATAACATGCAATGGCAAAGAAATGCATGCCATTTTCATTGGAAATGAATACCATACCATACCAATGCCAATGCCAATGAATACCATACAATACCATACCAATGACAATGTCAATGCATACCATTTCCATTTCCAATGCATACCATATCATACCAATGTCATTGACATTGCCAATGCATACCATACCATACCAATGTCATTTCCATTGTCAATCCATACCATCACCATTGCCATTTCTAATGCATACCATTACAAATTCATACCATACCATACCATTTCCATTGCCAATGCATACTGTTTCCATTTCCACTACCAATGCATACCATAACATAGCGTACCATTTCCAATGCATACCATACTATTTCCATTGCCATTGCCAATGCCAATGCATACCAATGCATACCATACCATACCATACCATAGCATACAATGGAAAGTAAATGTATACCATTGTCATTTCCAATGCATATCATTGGAAATTCTTACCATACCATACCATACCATACCATTGTCATTTCCAATGCATATCATTGGAAATGCTTACCATACCATACCATATCATAAACTACCTGGAGAAATACTACAGGATTCTCTCCCTATGAATTAGTTTATGGAAAAAGTGTCATCTTTCCTGTGGAATTTGAAATAAAAACCTTAAGGACTGCTTTAGTTGTCGACCTTGATTTGACCGATGCACAGACAGCCAGGTTGCAACAACTTAATGAATTGGATGAAAAAAGACTAGATGTCATTCATCAAACAACTATGATTCAACAACAAAGATCAAAATGGCATGACAAAACCATCAAGCATAAGCAATTCCAAAAAGGTAATTGGGCCTTACTGTATGATTCTCAGTTTAAATAATTTCAAGGGAAACTACGTACAAGATGGCTTAGACCTTACGAAGTGGACATTGTTTTCCCCAATGGAACAGTAAGGCTCCTCACAATCGATGACTCTAAAACACCAATACTTGTGAATGGTCATCGGCTCCGTCTGTACCAACGCCCCATTTCCAAAGAAGATTTTAAGGCCACATGTGTGGTAGACTTTCATTACCTCTTTTTAGAGGGGCCTCCTACCCCTCATTGAAATTAATTCTTTTGAATTTAATTCCTTTAGTACTAGATTAGATTTCTTTTACTAATAATCCCTGTCAAGGAATGGCATGTTACAATTGATTTTTTGCAGATTCTTGATCAAAGAAAAGGCCTACCAGGAAAGGACTATCTTACTTCAAGAAGATCCAAGATTCATTTTGTGAAACACTACTTCCCTTTTTTCCCAGTGCCGAAACACCATTGTTCAACAATTTTTCACCTTTTCCCCATTGCTGAAACACCACTGTTCAACAATTTTTTGCCCTTTTCCCCATTGCTGAAACACCACTGTTCAAAATTTTTTTGCCTTTTTCCCCATTGCTGAAACACCATTGTTCAACAATTTTTTACCTTTTTCCCCATTGTTGAAACACCATTGTTCAGCAATTTTTCGCCCTTTTCCCCATTGCTGAAACACCATTGTTCCTCAATTTTTCGTTCTTTTTCTCCATTGTTGAAACACCACTGGTTAGCAACATGTCGCCGTTGCTGAAACACCATTTATTTAGTAGTATTTTGCAACATCACTCTTCAACAAACATTTCTCTATTCTTTTCCTGTTGCTGAAACACCAACTTTTCAACATTCCCTGTCAATAAGCTCTTTCTCTCTCAGACTACATTTTGTCCTTCCATGACCCTCTCTCATAACAAAACAAATCCTTGATACAATTTCTCTAATAAATCAAAAGTCTCCCCCATGGCTACTGCAAAACTATTATGGACAAGCACTATATTTTGTTTGAAGTACGAATCAAAGGTAAAGATGAGGTATGTAAACTTTATATGTAAATACAATTGAACTATGGTTAATGAGAAGATCCTGAATCATTATTATCACTAACGTAAAATCATTATTTTAGTCGTACTTGAGGGGGGGGAATATCGAAATCTTATGCCATCATTTCACACGAAYTGACTACCATCATTCCTTTTTTTTACCCATCCTTTCATTTATTTCACCACCATTTGCATGCCTTCACCCGCAAAAATTACTCTGATCATAAGAGGTTACTTGACTCTCTGAGGGTGAATTTTACTGATCTGTTAGCTATGGGAGGCCCTGTTATACAGTACGAACCCGCCACAACAACCCTGTTAGAATTATATCTAGAATTCTATCAAATTTTTCTGCAGGCAGGCTGGCTGGGTTATTTTCAGAGGCTCCAGGGATTTGATCAACAACAGGTTCTTCAATTTTCTTGAAATATTTAGGAAGATTATTCCATTGTTCAAGGGGTTCAGATTCCAATCACAGAGAATGATATAGCACAGGTTTCGATTCTCCTTGTCACTGGCATTCATTGGTTCAACCGCAAACACATTATCCTTAATGCCCAACAGGATTTTCTCTTGCCAGGGGAACAAATTGAGCCTAAAGGACGGGGTGTTCGACTTAGCTCGTTGTCGCCTCCTTGGCCAAAAGTTGTAGAGTTTGTCAAGCACTGCCTCACCTGTGAAGGCCGATACCAGGTAGTCTACCAATATGATTTTCTCTTGTTGTCTCATTTACGACATGCTATATTGGTGAATATTCCCTAATATCTGCTCGGATGTCTTAGAAATATGTCGCATTACTGTAAGAAGGCTAAAAATCTCACCCTTTCCCTCACCCATCACCGTCTCTCTCAACTACTCATCCAAAATGGTTTTTCCCAACAAAATCCTCTCCTAAACAACCCACCCATAGACCCTCAAGAAGCTATTGAACATCTTGAAAATCTTTAGGAACAACAACCACAAAACCTTCTAGATCCTCCGGAAGTACCTAACAGTCTACCTACAGACCCAATTAAGCCAATTAAACTTCCTACCATACCAGGCCTGCCCCACATCTTACCAGAATCATCCACTCCTACCGTTCATATCCTTAGCGATGATTCTGAGCCAGACAACTCTCCCTGCCCCATCACTAAGGAAAAATACCCATGCAAACGAAAGAAGAAAATTCCTCCTTTTCTCTCCTTTTTACAAAGAAAATGAACAAGGACCTCAAAAAGAGCAACCACTACTGCCACTTCCCTAAACCCCCAACCTATCTAGCTAAAGGCCCGTACACCTCCACCCTCCCAAATTCTAGAATTTTTACCTATTCCACCCATGGGCACTGAAACACAAGAACCAGAGGCCCAGTGTATTGCGACATCATCCTTTTTAAATCAAGTAGATGAAACACAAGAACCAACTACTCATCCAGTAGCTAAAACACAAGAACTAGCTACTCATCCAGTAGCTGAAACACAAGAACTAGCTACTCATCCAGTAGTTGAAACACAAGAACCAACTACTCATTCAGTAGCTGAAACACAAGAACCAACTACTCATTCAGTAGCTGAAACACAAGAACCAGCTATAGCTGTTACACAAGAACCAGCCACAGCTGAAACACAAGAACCAACTACTGATATTGTTACCAAAATACAAGAATCAAATGCCCAGGGTGCCACAACACTACTTTCTCTACATCAAGAAGCTGAAATACAAGAATCAGTTGATCCTGTAGTTGCTCCAAAAGAACCATCCAGTGCGGTCGTGACTGTTACACAAGAACCAGTCACCCCTCTTAATATACCCATGAAATATCAACAACCAGAACCAACAATGGCCTCTGTCTTATAATAAAATGAGTTCCTAAGGTCTGAACTAGAAGCCTACAATCAAGAGCTAGTAATGGTAAAGGAAGCCTACGATAAGGAACTTAAATTGTACACCCTAGCTCGCATAGCGACCATGACAGAGGAAAATACAAAAGAGAATCAGTGTAGAGAGTATATGTGCAGTCAATGTGGGGACATTTGTTATCAAGCGGGCTACAAAGTAACTCAAATTCCAATGCCTGGAGCTTCCCCTGTACCTACGACTTTTGTAGTTAAAGAAGAAAACCCTGCAGTTACACAAGAACCAGTAGGACCTTCCAAAATTCAAAATGAACACTGGCCTACAACAACTGCTACATCTGAAGCCCCTGTTTTTATTAATAAAGTTGTACAAACATTGCCTATTGATGAATTTTCCCATCCTAGCGAGATCAACACCCATACTCTTGTGGAACAAGCCACTCAAACCCTACCTCACTCTATCACTTGCGATGCTAAAACAGAAACTCAACCATGGGATGAGAAGGCGATAATGGACAAATGGAAAAAAGAGCCTGCTGTTACACAGGACAAAATCCTGCAGGAGCACAGACTAGTCTGGCTAAACCACATCTATTCAAACTAGGAAGATTTGGAGCAAACACGCCAAGAATCCCGTGCCCATAAGAAGCAGAATAAAGAGATAAAAGGAAAATTTCTCCTGATGTTTGACTTGGCACAAAAATTGTTGGCTGCAAGGAAACCATCCTCCAATTACTCTCTTTTCCTCATAGAACGACTTACATTTTTTCAGATTAAATCAATCAAAGAAGGCAGACCCCATGCAGTGTTAAATCCAGCAGATTTTGTTAGAACCTTTGCAGAAGATTCTACTATTGATCAGCACCTCCTCTGTGAGGTATATCTTCACAATGAGGCCATCCCTGAGAACCGACATCTTAACCTTAACCCTCTTGTCAGTGATATCCAAATTTGGGCACTCACCTCCTTTCTTAACAATCATATTACATGGCAGAATGACTTCCTAGCTACCAAGCATAACGAGGATAACCGCCTCCTCTGGGTACGGCCAGAACCACAGAACGCTGCCACCTTTGTTGTAGAGTATTATCAGTTTTTGAAGAAACCAGGGATGATTCAATATATTCGGAAACTACAGACAATAGTACTTTAGGATTGTCAACAGTTTATTAAATCGATAGAGATTGTTACCCAACAAGCAAATAACATGTTTTGGCAACAATATTCTGAGAAAAGACAGAAACACAATCTCTTTAGTCCTACCAATCTTGAGACAAAAATCTCCCGGGTACCTAGCTACATCAAATGTGTTTAGCAATGTGTTGAAAGCTGGATAGGTTATCAGTTCCATTTTCCTATTCTGTGGATGCCAGCAGAAAAATATCAATTTCATCATAAGTTGCCCAAAAAGGATGAAACAATAGCTTGGCAAAGGCTACAACATGTTCAAGGATTCAGAGCTCCAATAAACAACACTTTTCACAGCTATTTCTTAAGTAATTTGCACGCTCAGAGTCGGTATTCAGATTCCGATTCAGATTGAAGTTGCCTGAGGACATGCAACCTTTTAGTTGGGGGGGATGTTGGGACCCTATAATGTACCTTGTTGTTCACACTTTTTGCTACCATTACATCCTTTTTCCACTCACATTTAAGCTTACATTATCACCTTACCCTATCTTTACAAAGGTATATAACGTCTCTTCTCTTTGATATATGTTTAATTTGTTTTACATGTAATTTTACATTACTCTCATACTTAACCATCGATCAGAAATATATAGTTCTGAAACAGTTCGAACTGTAGATTATTGTTGTTGCTTGAAGGCTCGTTGCTGAAATGGTCAAAAGCATGCAAACCTCGTTGCTGAAATAGTCTGTGGTCTGCGATGTTGAAACAACAATTCACACAACAGTAAGAAGGAGCTGTTACACTGGCCACAATAGCCACATCTTAAGCCAGCATAACCATCACTGCTGCTTGAGACCATGTTTCTGAAATAGTCAGAACGCAAATCTCGTTGCTGAAATAGTCCGTGATTTGCGACGCTGAAGTAGTATACAACAGTAACAAGAAGATAAATAAATAAGTTGTTACACCGGTCGTAACAGTCCCACTATTGTAATAGCATTCTATTACAGGAGATCAGGATATCCTATTCTATTATAGAAGATCAGATCTGACTAAGAATAGGATTCGTATGTGCACATGTAATTTGATGATCAATTGTATCGAGGGGATTCTCCTCTTTAAATAAGGGGAAATCATCATTAGATGGGATCCTTTTTGGCTAGAAAGAAATTACAGAGAAGGATGTGTTCACTCTAGACATTGTAACATGATACAGTTGACAGATGAATAAAATATTATTCTGAGCATTCCTTCCTAGTTCCTTTCATTTCTGGGGAATCTTGTGAGAAGGGAGGGCCCACCTTATTCACAAGATTCACCCATTATTTTTGTAGTGTGTTAGTATTATTTTTGTTCACGCCTTGATTAAATTTTGTTTTGCTGAAACTCTACTTTACTGAACTATGTTTTGTTGAAACTCTACTTTACTGATTGTTACATTGTTTTCATATAATTCATGCTTGGGTAACTGTTAATCATTCTGATTGGTAATTCTATTTGATGAATTTATGAAAGTGTGATAATCAGAGACAGGTGTTGAAGATTCCTGCTTGGGGAATAGGGTCATGTTCTCTGTTATAATTAGCCTTCAGTGGATGTCAATTATTTTGATTAGTAATGAGTTCATGAAAGTGTGATAGTTGGAAACAGGTGCTAAAGATTTTTTCTTGGGGAATAGGGTCCTGTTCTCTGTTACAGAATAGTTGGTCTTTCCTTTTACAATATCTTGAAAGATTTATTTCCTAGGTTGTTGTTTCTTAATGTAATCCAGGATTCTCCGGATAATTATTTCCTTAAACTTTGAACTCTGCAATAGGTAGGTTTCTTTTCTGTAATTCAAAGTAGAACTTCAGTTTGTTCAAGGCAAGGTGTGATTAATGTACTTTTACTACAACTCTAGATTACTTTTGAGATTGAGCATATACAGTGTGTGATTTCCTTTGAAATAAATAGACTTCACTGGGTTGACAATTTATGTAACACTTGATTGTTTAGTTAATAAGCAATTACAATGACCAACAGAGTTAACGAACCAAACACCAAATTCTCGATTAGATAGATGGTTGGGAATCATTGTAGAGTGCGAAGGTGAAATTAACGTACATTCTAGTTCACGGCTCACAATCAACCAAAACCATTGATATTGTCAGGGTGGAGGATCAACGACCATGATTAGACCAAGTCGAGTGAGCACTTTTCATATTGCAGAGAGTGATTTTTTCGATAAAGAGAGAGCACGTTGGGGCCCCACAATCACTATGAATTGTCAATCTGTGAATGAATTAGTGTCGGTCGGATTTCAACTATGAAAATATGAGGGAGGCTGAAAGACAATAAGACCAGAGTGACGAGTTGCAATGATGCCATCCATGGTGACATGGATTTAATCTTGACGAGCCATGTGCCACATGGATTCATGTGCATACCATACCCTATAGCCCCTTTTGAACATGATACGTGTCATCCCAGATGAGGGAAAGTGTCACCCCTGACCTAGCTACGTGTCATCCCCTAGCACATGAATACCTCACCCACATGGTTGGTCAAATGAATGGGATTCCAGGAGTCTGGGACTTCGGGACTCCGGAGGATTTGAGGTGCTTTGAAAATCCCCGAAGTGCCGAAGTGCCAGAGTGCATCCTAGTCATTGGCACAGGAAGGAACTTGGCAGTAGGTCATTGACTACAGAGAAGAACATTCCGGAGGAAAGCGAGGAATGAAGTTACGAAGTGCCAAAGTCTATCGGAACCGTCCGTTGGAAGGGGACGCATGGTGCTCGATCTGTAACTCCAGGTACATAGTACCTCGGAGGAAAAATTCGTTGGAGTGTTCAAAACTCCCAAATGTCAAAGTCCTGAAGTGGATCACAGTCGTCGATCACTAAGGGACATGTGGCGCTCGATCTGTAACTTCGAGTATGAAGTACTTCAGAGGAAAAATGCGTTGTAGTGTTTGAAACTCCCGAACGCTGAAGTATTGAAGTGGATCATAGTCGTTAATCATGAAGAGTCATGTGACACTGAATATTTAACTTCGGGTATGGAGTACTTCGAAGGAAAAATGTGTTGGAGTGTTCCAAACTCTTGAATGTCGAAGTCTTGAAGTGGCTCATAGTCATTGATCATGAAGGGACACGTGGCGCTCAATCTGTAACTCCGGGTACAGATTACATCAAAGGAAAAAGGCGTTGGAGTGTTCCAAACTGTCGAGCGGGGAAGTCCCAAAGTGGATCACAACCGTCGACAATGAAGGACGTGTGGTGCTCGATATGTAACTCCGAGTATGGAGTACGTCGAAGGAAAAAGGCATTGGAGTGTTTGAAAGTCCCGAAAGTCGAAGTCCCGAAGTAGATCATAGTCATCGATCATGAGGGACGCGTGGCACTCGATGTATAACTTTGAGTACGAAATAATTCGAGGAGAAAATACTTTGGAGCATTCAAAACTCCCAAACGCCAAAGTCCTGAAGTGAATCAGGGTCGTCGAAATCTCTGAGGACACGACGTCGGATTGTGAACTTTAGAGATTTGCCACTCCATAGGATTTGCACAGTGGTTTATTCACACCTGTTATCTTGGCGTCTGGTCATAGCCCACAGTCATATGCAAGTATAGAGGGATGGAAGAACCCGAAGTACTTGGGAGAGGATATCTTCCAGTTATGAGCTTGGTTCAGAGTATGGATACCATGGATGGAATGATCTGGAAGAGAATAATGGAATAGAGAGCCTAAATGGGGGTTTTAATTTTCTTAAGAAAAATGAAATTGTGGCGTCGCACCATGGGTGTGTTACAAATTTTTATGAGAGCATGGTTACAACACTTGTCCTTCTTGGGCTCATGGACGAGTCTCTTAAAAACCATGATTAAATAAAATCTTAAGGGTGACACCCTACCTTACCTATTTCCTAAAGAATCTGGTTAAACTATTACTAAAGAAAAGAATGAAAACTTTCTACTTTGTGTGTGTATTTAATAAAAATGAAATATGTGTTTCTCATGAACTAATAGAATGTTAGATAACAATAAGTTTTTTGTCATCACTCTAATAGTCAGTGAATCACGGGAAACCACAACCATAAAGGATGGAGACGCACCATGAATTGGGGGATGGCTCCCATAATAGATATGAAGATTCTGACAAGAGGAGGGTGGTGGAGACCCCTCGACTAGATCTAGCTGAAACTGTAAGGAGCTTTATGGCCAAATTACAAAGTTGCAAGGCTAACAACAAGAGATTGATATAGGAGCAAGAGAAACAAACAGAAATCAATGCATTCTTGCTGCAGATCTTATCCGATATACAAAGGAAATTGCAGCATGGAATTACAACTAGTAATGTGGTGATCTAGGTGGATATTAGTGGCCACCCACCTTTTTCGACTGGCTCAAAACAGTTTTTCGGCAATTTTGGCAATTTACTATTTTTAGCAGTTTTTAACTTTCAGGGTCATTTTGAGGACCTAAATGAAGGATTCTCGGGATTGATATTCTCAATGATATATAAAGGAATAATTGAGCCCCAAAAATTAATCTCCTCGACGATACCTTTCCAACAAGCTATCATATGCCTAAAACGGAGATCGTATGCAAAGTTACGACCCCGAGAAATTAATGTACTAACTTACCCAAACGGGGCCCACATGAATTTTGGCACTTCATCTTCTATGGTTAGGTTTTTGGATGTCTAGGGTTTTTGGCATTCCTGTTTATTTTAAAAGGGCCTTCAAAGCCTCATTGTAATCATCTTCTTGCGAATGCAAGTAGCCGTCACATCTCTTCTCAGAGATAAGCTGTCACCATTCTAGCGAGTCTTTCACTCTATATTTTTACAGTCTTTGTACATTTATTTCATTAATAGAAAACCTGTATTACTGTATCTATGCGTTTATGTTTGCATCTCTGATACATTTTTATTATATTATTGGATATCTGTGATATCTCTGTTCATTTCTTTATTATATCTCCTCTCTCATTTTGTGCCGAAAATAATCTGGATCATGTGGACTGACGACATACAAAGAGAAGTCAAAGTCCACCTGAAATAAGAAAACATGGTCCCATAAGTGGCCACACAAGGAGAAGCACCTCGAGGAAGGCCCAACCTGGAGGCAAGGGACTCTCATCGAGAGAGTCCTCTGGAAAGGGAACTGGAAACTCTGAGTGATCTTCTAGTAGAAAAAGTAGCTCACATTCTCATAAGAAAGGAAATAAGCTGAAGCATTCCAAAAGTCATGACCCTGAAGAGTTCAAGAAAGCCAAAAAACCCTCTTTCAATGGAGATATTGATAAAGGGGAAGAGGAATAATCTTGGATACTTGGTTTAAAGAAGTACTTCAGATTTCATGACTATTATGAAAACTTGAAGGCTCGAATAACCATCTTCAACCTGAATGGAAAGGCTTCCATCTTGTGGAAAGATTTTAAGAATGTGAAAGGAATCCATGAAAATAACTTATCATGGAAATAGTTTAAGAAACAATTCAAGAAGAAGTATCTGTGAGAGAAATACTTCGACGTGAAGACTAAGGAATTCTATGAACTCAAGATGGGACAACTCATCATAGAGGAATATATCAATAAATTCCTTGATTTTCTTAGGTATGTACCCTACATAAAAGATGAAAAGGTAAAACTTCAACTATTTATCAGTGGGTTACCTCAGACCTACCAAAAAAGGATTGATTTTGACGAGCCAAAGAACTTAGAAGAAATTATCTGGAAGGCAAGGTATTGTTATTAATAGTTTGGGCATCAGACGGAACCTCGTGAGGACTGGAAGAAGAAGAGTAGTTCAGGGTTCAATAATAAGGGGTTTAAATCCTCAATATTTAAAAACTATAGGAAGTATTCAAGAATGATCCTTCCTACCTAAAGTTTGTATCAACATAATTTCCCCTCCCAGAGTGGAACTAAACCTTTTGGATTAACCTCAGGAAAGACTCATAACCCAAAGAGAGAACCCTTGAAATGTTGGGATTGCGGAGAAGAACATCTACTGAGGGATCGCCCACACAGACAACAAAATAGTAGGAGAATCTACAACATCCAAGAATCTACCACAGTCAATAATGTGGCTAGGATCATGCCATGGATTTATGTGTCTTTGGATAATAAACAAGTCGACCACCAAGATTCAGTGGTGGATATGGAAGGTATGATTGCCAACCGTCTAGTTTCTATTTTAATTGAACCTGGTTCTAATTTGAGTTATGTGGCCCCTCAGACTGTTGATAAGTATAAACTGCAACCAGTTAGACATGTTAAGCCATGGTTGGTACAACTAGCCACTGGAACCAAAAGAAAAGTAACAAAGGTCATACGAACTTGCCAATTCATCATGGATGGATTTCCCACCCAAGATACCCTTAACATACTTCCCCTAGGATCTTATGACTTATTGATTGGTATGGATTGGTTGGATTCTTATAAAACTAATTTGGATTGTTACCATAAAACTTTAGAATGTGTAAATGAAGAAGGGGGAAATATGACCCTCCATGGGATTCAAAAACCTGTCTCAGTGAGACAAATATCATCCCTTCAAATGAAAAAGTATTGCAGAAA
This sequence comes from Picea engelmannii, assembly GCA_009831015.1. Taxonomy (NCBI): domain Eukaryota; kingdom Viridiplantae; phylum Streptophyta; class Pinopsida; order Pinales; family Pinaceae; genus Picea; species Picea engelmannii. The sequence goes on from ML794390.1 coordinate 196,860, forward strand.
GGCATGTCCTATATATGCAATACAGGTGTTGGAATATGTTGAGGATGAAAAACCAAACCTAGAGGACCAGGCCATATTAAGAGAGTATAGAGACGTGTTTCTAGAAGAGGTATTGGTTCTACCTCCAAGAAGAGACATTGAATTCTCGATAGAACTTGCACCAAGAGCAGTGTCAGTGTCTAAGACACCATATAGGTTGATTACACTTGAGATGGTTGAGCTCAAGATAGAGCTAAAGGAAGTGATGGACAAAGGCTACATCCAACCTAGTGTGTCTCCATCGGGAGAACCAACCTTGTTTGTGAAAAATAAAGATGGCACATTGTTGGCACAGGGGTAGACCCAGGGTTCAATGCTTCAAAAACACACCAAAAAAACCATAACTACAGGCCCTTTCAGCAACACCTGCGAAGAAGATGAATTCTCACCCAAGGTAGAGGCAGGGGGGATTGCAGGACTCAAGTTTCTACAACCTAACTGGGACACAGATCTGTGATTACACACTTCAACATAGAACTTAGCCAATAGTATGCATTCGGTTATGATTCTTATTCACATCATAGATTAACCCTAATTGTAGATCATCGCAGTAGTAATCAATATTAAACACATCTAAGCATCCAACACATAGCATCCGAGCAGATCTAGAATTTATTCATATATCAAGAACTAAGCATCAATGAATCTACCTATCATACATCTAGAATAGTGCACTAAGAAAATATAAACATAACCATCATGAACACATAGCACAAAGCACAATAACACAGGATATGCGTGGTTCACCCCCAGTGTGGGGCTACGTCCACCAAATATTTGTCTTCTTTATTGATCTTCAAACTTCTTACATTCCTCTTCTCCTTTACACAAATCCATAGAGAAAACTCCATGAGAGACAAGAGATCTGCGCACACCTCACCAGATCCTCCTTCCCCGGATTGGGTCAAGGCACGAAGCCAACTACAACCACTTTCACTTAGCTCTTCAAGTCTCACATACAATATGCACAAAGCATTCACAACTATTCACACTTAGCAACCTTTACAGGTGCTTACACAAAGCCGATCAAAACTACTTATTACATCGCTTAGATATTTATTTATACATTACAAAAGAGGCCTAGACATGGGTAAAACCGTGGGCCGACATCCCATACCCGTTACATAAACCGTAAAATCCAAAAATCCCACAAAAGGAGTGAGATCCTGCAATCTCTGCTTCTCTTGGGCACTCCGTCTTTGACCAACATGTCGAAGTCCCAAAAATGGTCAAATACGACCAACGTTACTAGAAAACTTGGTCGAGGGAAAACAGGCCCCCAACACTCACCTGTGACTCATCCTAAGTCACTTTGATCTGGGCAACACTGCTTCGAAGGCCTCGAGCATAGCTCAAGCTACCGTGACTTGCTGCTTTGTGAAAGCCTCCTGCTCGAAGAACTCATGAATGACTTCCTCAGTGACAGGCCCTTCCAAGTGTTGTTCCATTGTTGCAACCACCTATTCTAACTGTGATCCTTGTCCCTCGATCTCTTCAAAAAGTGTATAGGCTTCATCCTGCACTAGCTGGATTTGTTGTGTCACCTCCATCACTCTACTCTGGATGGAAGTGACCTGCTGCTGAAATGCGCATTGCTCCTACGACCTCTTCATATTCTCAATTGTCATAAGCTGCTTCAATTGCACTTGCATAGTCTACGTCTGTTGCTTTGCCTCCTGGAGTTGTGCCTCCAATCTCCTCAACTTCAGGTCTTCTGCAAGGTGTTCATAGGTCTTTGCACTTCATTCACTGAGTTGCTTACATTTTGTGGTCAACTCCCTGATTCTTTCTACTGCAGTCGTGGTAGTTTCTTCCCATCGATCTCGTACTTATTGCAGAGTGTTAGGCACTGCTTGAAGGTCTAGCTCCGCTACTTGTGCCTGAAGCTGCTAAATGGCCTCATCAAGCTTCCCCACTTGTCTCTTGGTTACCTCTTCTTCCATATGTGCCAATCCCAATACAAAGTGAAGTGATCTAGTCATAGCCTCTCTGACCACAATCTTCTCTACAAGTAGTTGGTATTTCTCTTTCTGGATTTTCCCCTTTTCCTCTTCGAACTTCGCATGAAGGTCCTCTGTCTCTTTCTGTGCAACCTGAAGTTTCTCTAAGTCCTCCTTCTTTTCTTCCTTCAAGGCCCTTATGGCCTACTCCTTCTCTTCCTGGAATCGACGATGTCGAATCTCTGTCACATCTACTAATTTGCATAGTTGGGTGGGCTCATCCCCCAATTCTACACTTTCTAATGAGGATTGCGCAGTAGACACTGCGTTGCTCAACTGGATAGCTTGTTGGATGTCTTTCAATTCTTTATCAATCCTGTCATACCTTGTTTCTTGTTTGGCTTCATGTCTCTGCAGGATATCCTCTGAATCATCTTCTACAACTATCATGATGAGCTGGATATCATCCACTGTGAGCACATTTTGCGATTGAGGCTCAGTGGCTCAAGATTACTTTCGCGCGGAGGGTTTTTGTGGAGAACCCTTCGTTTTCTTTGATGTCTTGGCCTATTTAAGGGGGTCCTTTGGCGGTGTTACTTCTCCCTCTTATTTATTGTCTTCTTCCCCTTCCTCCTATTGGTTTACTTCATCGCCTCCTCCTCCTGCAGGTGATTCAGATGTAGTTTCCTCTGATGCATTGTTCTTTTCCTCACTGTCTATGTTATGTACTTCCTCCTTTTTCTTCTTTTTCTTTGTGTTGTTTGCTCCATCATACTCGGTCTGGGTGACCAAATCGATTCCTATGATGTCAAGGTTAGAAATCTCTATCTGCTCGACTGGTACAAGGAATTCGACGTGCCATTCCTTGGTTATTTCCTCCATGTCTTCATCATTCAATTTGTAATAGGACTCTAGCTCCTCCTTGTTTTCATCCCTATGTCCAATGATGTAAATGAAATGTCTGTCTGCGTGGAACTTCGCTAGCAGCCTATATGTATGCAAGGTGTTCAGGGTCATTCAGGGGAATGATTCAATGGTGCGCTTGAGTTGTAAGTAATAAGTGTGGAACACTGCATTTGATTGCCATTGCTTCACCATGTCGCTTGTATACCATAATGTGGTGAACCTCATGGCCAGTGGTTCTGATGACTTAACTTCCGGGAATGTTTCTCCCTCTAGCATCTCCCAAGCAACAAATGTTATTAATATCAACAACCAACTAATGTGGAACTCATATCCTTGGTCTTGTGCTTCGCGACAATCCTTCTCTAACTTTTTGAGGAGGTAGCTCATCTAGTTCATTTGCATCCCTTCAACGCACTTCCCTACAAGGTCAGCTATGAATTATGTTACTTGTGTAGGGTGGTTCTTTCTGACAAGCTTGCTCGCTATCATCTAACAATCTAGGTACACTGCACCATCCTGGATGGAGGCTACCTTGTAGCATCCCTTCCTTTTCTCCACATCACCATATGCCTCACTGATGCATTACGCCAAACAGAAATATGACGTCTTGCCTTGGTAGAATTTTTGAGGGTTTGATCCCTGCATGCTTAATCCGGTGATCAGGTGGATCAACGTCAAATCCAAAGTGATGTGCCTATCCAATGAAATATACCCTCCATAGTTGCACAACAAGAGGATTTTAATGCACGCATTAACCTCTTGATGTGTGCCGAAGTGGGGGATATTCATGACATTCAATATCATCGATCTTGCAATCTCCTTGATCCATGGCTTGGGAACTATCTTGGGCTTCTTCCCAGTTGTCTTTGTCAGGTAGTGATGCAGTACGAGCATTGCATAATTATTTATGTCTTCGAGGTTGAAATCACTTATCTTTAGAGCTGGGATCAGTCCCAACTGTGGTACTACTGCACTTATCCCTTTCGGGAGGTATGCAGTGATGAGTGTGTACTCAAAATCCCTTGGGACGTTGTCATGACTAACTGCACCAGCCAAGGGTGGGATATAGTCGAGCAAGACTGATGGGATCTGATTTGCATTCTCTATATTGTCCCGGTGCTTGCTTCTCTTCTCTGTCGTGGTTTGGGATGGCACAAATCGACGTCCAGTCGAGGGGGATTCTGGCAACCCACCCATCGACGATGCCTGTATACTTGCAGACATAACTTTCTCAGCCATAAGGTCGATCAATATTTCTTCTACATATTTCTCTATTGCACTATGGTCGCATGACATACATGCTCGTAATCAAATAGCTTGGGTAGGTGAATGGACACTCAAGGTAATCGAATCGGTGGCGAGGTCTTAGACAACACAGCGCAGTATGCAATCACTTCTATGCTAGATCGAATATCTCATTTTGCAAAAGTGGTACCGGTGTGGAATTCGAAAAATTAAATAAGAAATGTCATAATGGATTCCTTCAACGGGTCAAAATGTCTTAATCAATATGAATCCATCCGTTAGGGCATGGTCTCAATGGTCCAATGGCGATCTTTCTGGCAATAACTGTGTTTCTATCCATTCTAGAGCATCGTTCTAATGGTTAGGCCACCTCCAATGATCATATATCTTCTCCATGGTGAAGTACCATTCTACGTAGTTCTTCTATCCAAGCGAGGTTCAAGTTATACAAGCCTACCTTCTGCAAAGTCTCCTCTCGAACTTCCTACAATGTTTCTAACTTTTCTTTCTTCTTGCTGAGATTTCTTGCTTCCTTCCTTATGATCTGAGTCACGGGTTTCCTCTTTCCATTCTTCTTCTTATCTTATCTTAGCGTAGTAACTTCACACTGCTAAGGGTATTCTAGAGTGTTCAAATGTAATACCTCTTTGCTTACTATTTCTAGGGTAGGTGTTCTTTTATCCTGCATGGACAGGTTTTTCAAGCCTTCTTGTGTTCTTTCAACTTCGATAGCTAAGTCCCTGACCCTCATTTTCTTTGACTTGTCCTCTTGTTCTTGTACTAGTCGCTCTATTTTATTGGCTATAAAGTCCCTTAATTCTTGATTTTTTTGTTCAGTAGCTTCTTCCTCTGCTTTCCTCCAGGTCTGATCTTTCTCGATCCAAGTCTTTCCTAAAAAAAGTGCAAAAGGGGCGCTATTCTCAACAAATTTAATGACTTCGAATTCTTCTTCGGTCGATGTTCCATGGGAAATCATAGGTACATTAGTAAGTCTTCCACATAGGGTTGTCATCTTTCCTTTAAACAATCCTATCCTTCCCAATGAAGGAATCATAGCAGGATTTCCCAAAATTTCCCAAGTGCTTTCTGGCATGATATTCACTTGTGTTTACTCATCTAGAACACAGTCTATGTCGAAGTCTCCTATTCTTGTTTCTATGCACTGGTTCTCTTTTAAGATCTTTGGTAAACTTATGTCTCTGTGATCATCCATTGTTTCTTTCAACTGTAATAACATAGTCTCTAATTCTTTCTGGTTCTTTAATATATCCTTAGTTTCTTGACCTTCTTCATAGTTTTCTTATCTCAGGTTCATCTTTTCAACTTTAGGAATCATTCTAGGGAAATCCAAAACCTCATGATCAATAGATTTAAAAAAAAGACAAATAGGACTTGTACTAGGGCATTCCTTAGCAAGATGCCACAATCTTCTGCAGTTATAACACAATGTCAATCCTCTCTTTCTCTTAAATGATCCCCAACCTTTTTTGTACTGCACATTGGGATCATAGTGATGGACCTGCAATCTATAAACATTTATTCTAGGTTCCTGCACCCAGTTGTTAGTCCAAAAATTATTTCTATGCATAGGAATAACATATCTTTCACCATTTCTATCCAATCTATTCATATCAAATCTTCTTTCTTGTAGCTATGCCCTAGTTTCCAGACTAGGACAAAACATGTCAAACATACCTAGATTCATACTTTCAAAGACAAAATTTCCACTTATCTTACCTTTACCAGAGCACAGAGTTTTAAGATCATACCTCTTTTCTCCAGATCAGGCTTCTCTTTTATCACAAAACTTCACAAGTCAGGTAGAATACTGCATAGTACAACAACAGATCTATGCACAAATATTTTTCTTTTCTTCAGTTCCCAACAATCACAGTTTCAGGTCCCGACAATGAAACCATTTGTTGGCACAAGGGCAGACCCAGGGTTCAACGCTTCAACAATGCACCAACAAAACCCTAACTATCGGCCCTTTCGGAAACACCTGCAAAGAATATGAAGTCTCACCCTAGGTAGAGGCAGGGGGGGTTGTAGTACTCAAGTGTCTACAACCTAGCTGGGACACAGATCTGTGATTACACACTTCAACAGAGCACTTAGCCAATAGTATGCATTTGGTTATGATTCCTATTCACATCACATATTAATGCTAATTGTAGATCAATGCAGTAGTAATCAATATTAAACACATCTAAGAATTCAACACATAACATCAGAGAAGATCTAGCATGTATTCATATATCAAGCACTAAGCATCAATGAATCTACCTATCATACACACAGAACAGTGCACTAAGAAAATATAAACATAACCATCATGAACACATAGCACAAATCACAATAACACATGATATATGTGGTTCACCCCCAGTGTGGGGCTACGTCCACCAACTCTTCTTCTTCTTTATTTATCTTCAAGCTTCTTACATTCCTCTACTCTTATGCACAAAGCCACAGAGCCAACTCCACAAGAGATAGGAGATCTGTGCGCACCTCTCTAGATCCTCCTTCCCCGAATTGGGTCAAGGAACAAAGCCAACTATAACCACTTTCACTTATCTCTACAAGTCTCACATACAGTATGCACAAAGCATTCACAACTATTTCCACTTAGCAACCTTCATAGGTGCTTGCACAAAGACGATCAAAACTACTTCTTACATCGCTTATCTACTTATTTATACTTTACAAAAGAGTCCTAAACATGGGTAAACCCATTGTCTGACATACCATACCCTTTACATAAACCATAAAACCCAAAAATCCCACAAAAGGCACAAGATCCCGCGATCTCCACTTTGCCTTGGCGCTCTGTCTTCGACCATCTTATCGAAGTTCCAAAAATGGTCAAACATGACCAACGTTTCCAAAAAACTTGGTTGAGGGCCAACACACACTTCGATTGTGCATATATTATAGACAACTCAATAACACAACCATAAAGAACAAGTACCCCTTACCAAGAATCGATGACTTTTTCAACCAATTAGAGGGTGCTTCCATTTTCTCAAAGATTGACCTGAGGTCTGGATACCATCAAGTTTGAATCAAGGATGAAGACATCCAAAAAACAACCTTCAGGACAAGGTATGGTCACTATGAATTTGTGGTGGAGCCATTTAGACTAACCAATGACCCCGCCACTTTTATGTGCTTGATGAACAATGTACTCAACAAATTATTAGACATATTTTTATTAGTTTTCATTGATGATATCTTAATCTACTCCAAGAACAGAGAAGAGCATGAAGAAAATCTTAGACTTGTACTTCAAGTACTAAGAGAGCATCAATTCTACGCTAAGTTTAGCAAGTCTAACTTTTTCCAGAAGCAAGTACATTACTTGGGCCATGTTATTTCTGAAGAAGGGGTGGCAGTAGACCTTGACAAGATCAGATCTATGATGAATGGCCTACCCCAAAGGATGTATCTGATATCATATCATTTATGGGATTAGAAGGATATTATAGAAGGTTCATAAAAGTATTTACCAAGATTGGTTGTCTAATCACTGCCCTCCAAAAAAAGGGGTTTAAATTCACTTGGACATCAGAATGTGAAGAAAGATTTCAGGAACTAAAATACCTTCTGACCCATGCACTTGTGCTGAAGATTGCAGACCCTAATAATGACTTCCTTGTATGTATATATTCTTGCAAGGAAGGACTCAAAGGAGTCCTTATGCAAGAGGGACATTTAATTTTCTATGCATACAGGAAATTGAATGAGCATGAAATCAATTATGTGACCCATGTCCGCGAAGGTGAAATTAGTGGACATGCTAGTTCATGACCCGCAATAAACCAATGTTGTTGATCTTGTAGAGGTGGAGTATCAACGACCACGATTAGACAGAGTTGGGAGAGAACTTTTCAGATTGTAGAGATTGAGTTCTCTGATAAAGAGCAAGCACGTTGGATCCCCACAATCACTGTGAACCGTCGATCTGTGAATGAATTGGTGTCGTTCGGATTTCAACTGTGAAAATATCAGAGAGGATGAAATACAATTAGACCAAACCGACGAGGCGCAGTGACACCATCCATGGTGACATGGATTTAATCTTGATGAGCCACGTGCCACTTGGATTCATGTGCATCACATAAACTATAGCCCCTTTTGAACGTGATACATGTCATCCCAGATGAGGGCACGTGTCGCCCCTGACCCAGCTACGTGTCAACCCCTGACACATGCATACCTCGCCCATGTGGTTAGTGAAATGACTAGGATTCTGGGAATCTAGGAATTCGGGACTCCAGAGGATTCAAGGTGATTTGAAAATCCCCGAAGTGTCTAAGTGCCAGAGTACATCCTATTCATTGGAATAGTAAGGCATGTGGTAGTAGGTCATTGAATCTGGAGAAGAACACTCTAGAGGAACACGAGTGAATTTCCGAAGTGCCAAAGTCTATCGAAACCATCTGTTGGAAGGGTACGTGTGGCACTCGATCTGTAACTTCATGTATGGATTACTTAAGAGGAAAAAAGCATTGGAGTGCTCGAAACTCCCAATTGTCGAAGTACTAAAGTGGATGACAGTCATTGATCATGAAGGGATGTGTGGTTTTTGATTTGTAACTCCAAGTAAAAAGTACTTCAGAGGAAAAAGGAGTGGTAGTGTTCGAAAATCCTAAACATCAAAGTCCCAAAATGGATCAAAGCCATCGATCAGGAAGGGATGTGTGGCGCTCGATATTTAACTCCTGGTACGGTGTACTTCAGAGGAAAAAGGCATTGGAGTGTTCAAAACTCTCGAACCTCAAATTTTTGAAGTGGATCACAGTCATCGATCATGAAGGGATGTGTTGCGCTCAATGTATAACTCCGGGTACAAAGTACTTCTAACGAAAAAGGCATTGGAGTGTTTGAAACTCTCGAACGTTGAAGTCCTGAAGTGTATCACAACGGTCGATCAAGAAGGACACGTGGTKCTCGATCTGTAACTCTGGGTATGGAGTTCCTCCAAGGAAAAAGGAGTTGGAGTGTTTGAAACTCCTGAACGTCGAAGTTCTAAAGTAGATCACAGTCGTCAATCACGAGGGACGTGTGTCACTCAATCTATAACTCTGGGTATAGAGTACTTCGAGGAGAAAAGGCTTTGGAGCGCTCGAAACTATTGAATGTCAAACTCTCGAAGTGAATCAGAGTCGTGGAAATCTCCGAGGACAGGCAGTGTTGGATTGTGAATTTCGAAGATTTGCCACTCCAAAGGATTCACGTGGTGGTTGTCTTGGCGCATGTTGTCTTGGCGTCTAGTCATAGCCCACGGTCATATGCAAGTATAGATGGATGTAAGAACCCAACAAAATTGGGAGAGGATATCGAGCTCTCGGAGCATGGAGACCATGGCTAGAAAGCTCTCGAAGAGAAGAATGGAGTAGATATTCCGAATGGGGGTTTTAATTTTCTTAAGAAGAATGAAATTTTGACACCCCACCATGGGTGTGTTACAGATACATATTGAGCTTGATATATGTGTAGAAGGATATAGCATATCACTTGAGGGATACATGGATCAAATATTAGGTAGATCAACAAAAAAATCCCTAGAGATAATTGATAGAAGATAAGATAAAGAATATACTTGATCTAAACAAATTACGAATATTTTGAGTTGAAACACGAGTCAGTACCAAGGAATGATTCATGAGGAAGTGGTGCAAGTAGTGGATGGTAAATCAACAACCCATTTTTTCTATATATCCTACATTCAAGAAGTAATCTCTAAAAATATATAGTAAAACAATTTCATGTTAAACCAACTAGGAAAAGAATGATGAACGTGTCTTTGTCTTCTCCATTACACCATAGATCTACATTATATTCATTTTACTATTTGCATCACAATATTTTTACATAGTGTAGCACTATCGTCTCTCTAATGTGGGCTACACTTATTACGGGTTATAATATCAAACCTCCCATGGAACACTACCATGATGAGGCATATTTTCCTTGATAACATGGATCGCTATGAATCTATGAAGACCCTAAGACTAAGGGATCTTTGATAGTACCATGTTAAATCATATAATGAGACATAAAACAAGAAGATTGGTGGAAAATTCTTAAATCATTATCAACAATATATTCATCAAATGATATCAACATATACTACATGGTAGTAACCACCTCTAGATCTAGATATGATCTCACACTACAACTCATCAAGGATAAGGATGAAAAGTCATAAAGAGGTGATCTATGACTTTATGATTGTCTAGGGACACACGGGATACCAAGAATGTTTGAATGAAAAACATATATATGTAACTTTTGAAAAATAACATATATGTGTAACTTGTGAAAAATAAACTGTTATATATTTTTTTCATTTCCCCCTTTTGTATGTTAATGTCATGACTTGTATGGAAAGAGAATGAGTAACTCCACACTTGATTGTTTTGCATTCATATAAGACATTTATAAATACAATGTTGCTTGACCTTTGGTTTCATCTTCCAAGATGTTCAAATGACTCTTCCTATTCACCTACAAATCTTTATATTTCTCCTCCATAATGTTTACAATACTATTTTCAAAATACCAGAATCATGGGGGCTAGGTATCCAACGTTCCCCCACTTAATTTGAAGGGGTGTTTGTGAATCCAAGCGTCATTTTGAATTTTTCATTTTTTTCTCTTCCAAGCACTTTGGTGAATATGACCCAATTCTCTCATTTGTGGAACAATGTCTCAAGTGAATTTTCTTTTCCTCTACATGATATCAAATCAGATGGTACTTTGTGTTGA
>ML794391.1:0-23456 GCA_009831015.1 Picea engelmannii
CATAGGTGACTATGTGGACAAAGTGGCTATGTGGACAAAGTGGCTTAGAAGATGCTTCTAAGGAAGCTACTTGGAGAGTATAAATAAGAGGCAAGGCTCTCTCATTTTAATCACACTTGAGCATATTGAATATCTACAGGTGAATGAGGTAACCAAAGGATATCTAAGCCTAATTTCAGAGGGAAGGTGAAGTAAAGAAGGCCGAAATTCCAGGGAGGATAAATACTTTTGATGATGCTTTCTAAGGTATGTTATTTACAGGTCATCTCAACATTTTTGCAATAACTTTTTTCTAAAATGACTCAGAACATGAAATTGAGAGGCCATTGGGGAAACATATCCAAGTAGCAGTGGTACAAATTTCATGTTGTGGGTCGTTGTATGTTTGGAGTTACACTCTGTGGAAAATAGGGTTTGTGGCTAGTCTTGAAACTAGTCTATAACAAGTGTTTCAGGTAAAAATATCATAACTTCTTCATAACAGATCCAAATTTAGTAAGACCAAATGTGTTGGTTAGAGTATAGTATTTATTATTATGTGTAAAAATTTCAGATCCATACAACAAATATTCTGTGTGGGGCACACTCTACAAGTTTTCTCTCTGGAATAAGCCATAATTCAACAAGGTATGCCATTTTTTCTATAACACCTTTTCTGAGAGGTTCCAAGTAGTGAAACCTGAAGGAATTGAATAAAACACACTGAAGAACATTGTGTACTATTTTCATATATTTTTTCATTACAGGTACATAGTTATGATTATTTCAAGTTAGGGTTGTTGACTAATCCAAAATTAGTCATGTGAGACTAAAGTAAAGTTTGATGAAAATGCTAGTCACTTGTTGTTAAATTTAAGGAAGGTTTACAGGTTGAGGTACATGTTTTTGCATGGTTGATGCACTTGCTTATGGTACAAGTTGATTACAGGTTGTTTTTTACATGTTGGTGCATGGTTTATGTACTTGTTTATGGTACAGGTTGATTACAGGTTGAGGTACATGTTGATGCATGGTTGATGGATGGTTCAAGTTATTGGTACAAGTTGTTTGGTGCAGGTTGATTGGTACAGGTTTACAGTAGTATATATCACAGTGATAGTGTGACAGTGGTTTCATCATTCTACTTATATGTCAGGGCGATTGGACGGGACAAGGACAAGTGGTTGTAGCCACCTTTAGGTTGTAGCCAGAGAACATAGGGGGTTGTAGCCTCCTTCTGGTTGTATCCAGAGAATTGGGGAGTTGGAGCTTCCCTCAGGTTGTAGCCTTAGAAACTAGGGGGTTGGAGCCTCCTTCTAGTTGTAGCTGAAAAACAAAGGAATTTGGTGCTTCCAATGAATGTAATTCTTCAAGACATATATGAAAAAACATTCTGTACTTTTCTCCCGCTTTGGGTTTCCACGTAAAAACACTGGTGTACTGTGTATATGTATGATTGCTCATTTGTTCATTGTTTATTTACTCTGCAAATATTGGATGATAATGCTACATTGATATAAAACTTTCATTATATGGTTAAAAAGGATTGGATTTCTCTATTACTGATTCACCCCCCCTCTTAGTAATCCAACAAATAGAACATCAACCAATTATTATATGCAATTTCTGAGTATGTTTGACCACTATTACAAAAATGTATGCAACAAATAAGTGTATGTTAGGATGGTTGTAGAAAAATTTTGCAACATCGACAAGTATATTAGTGAATTAGTTCAAGTTAGAGTTAGTAAAGTTAGTAAAAATATTGAGAGAATGAGAATTGAGAGTTTGTTGATCACTTTCACCACAACAGAGTTAAAATCATTAGTTCCTTGGGGCTATGGAGTCTTTACAACAACAATACAATATACTTGGAGATAATAGTAGCAAGATCTAAGAGGTAGGGCTTGAAATATAAGGTGCTAGCACATTAGAGACTTAGGTTTCAAGTCTTAAAGAGAAGGATTGCTAGAGTGCAAGCACTTTTGGGCTCTAGCAACCTTTTCTCCCTTCTCAAGTTATTGAATCATGTCACAATCAATAGTCTAGAATCAAACTCCTAAAGTGATATAACTTTAGGGATTTAGGATATTAAACCTAGGTAGGATTTCCTTCACAAATTTATGGATGAAATTAATTTTGTGAGAGTAGGAAGCACTTATGCTCCTCCCTTAGGGTTTCACCAAACATAGATATTCAAAATGAACAAGTAAACTTTACTATAAACATTCAATAACATGAAATGAAATTGCAGAAATTTACTTACTTCACCAAGATATGACAAGATTAAACCCTAATTGCAACAAATTCATCCAAAAAAAACAAATAATGATCCACACTTGTCCTCCAAGATATAATGCATGAGTAAAAGAGCCAATAAACCCAATAGAGTGAAAATTTTAGACTTGTCTCTCACAAAGGTGAGAAAGTTGTGATGATAAAATGAAATGTCAAGGAGGTTTATTTATATGGAACCTCCTTGACCTATTTGTCCACTTACAATTTCCAACACAAAAATAGAAGAGGGTTGACCCTGTTAGCTCCCAAAATGAACCCGTCACTATGGTTACATTTTGTTGTTGATAGCATGGCTATTGGTAGCGTTCTCAAGATTGGTTTTGAGTTTTTCTAGTAGTAAGGCTTAGGTTTTGATTTTTGTCTTAGAAATAAGACGACCCATAAAGGTCTTCTCTTTAAAATTTTCATAAAACGCTTTCAACAGCTAATGTGTGTTTTAAAGGTGATGGTTAGCTGGTGAAAGTGGTGAGTTTCAACAGCTAAGGAGAATTTCTCACAGGTTGTGCGCTGGTGAAAGCAGGGATTTTCAACAGCCGAGGAGCGCTTCTCACGATCCATTAGCTGGTGAAAGCGGGAATCATGTGCGTTTTATCCACGTTTTAAAAAAATCAAATGATGATTCGATCAACCCACGTCATGCAATCAAGAAGGATGTGTTGGTGAAAGTGGATAATCATGGAAACTTGAGTTGCACGTCCAAATCAGATCTTGTTCAGTAACGCATGCTTCATAATCATGGCGTCGGAAATGGAAAATCTGAATCCATTATCGCAGGTACAGGAGTTGTACTACTTGGCTGACAACATCAAATCAGTTCATCGCTTCCCCAACACGCATCACTCACTAATGTATGCTAAGTTTCTAATTTTGAAATACAGATCCGACTCCCAAGTGCTTTCACCAGCGCAAGACCTCGGCCTGAATAGCAGTTTGTTGTGTTGTGTGTGTAGAATCATTTGGTATTTGAGTTGTAGATGGTGAGGAGACGCAGTGGTTCTTTACTGAGAAAAGAGTTGGACAGACTATCCTTCCTACAGACGCATCCAAAAGTGCAGAAACACTTCTCAAACGTAGGTTGTATCGAATTTGTTGAAAGGTTACAGAATGGTTGTCATCAATCAATAGCAGAAGCGTTTTCTAAAACGTTTGACAGGAATAAGTCCTGTGTTGGGTCCTTGGATATCATTGTAGATGAAGCTTCCATCGCTGCAACGAACAACCTACCAAGATCGGGCCAGAGTTGGTTCAAAACAACTGCCACCAAAAACTAAAATTTCAGAACATATTTTAAGGAAGAATTCAGGCATAATGCATGGAAAAAGAGCATGCTAGTTTCCCATTTAGAGGATGAGTGGCAGGATTTGTTTAAGGGCATCCAAATCTACATAACCTCAAAGGGAAGGTATGACAAACTGAAGTTGTATCACTTCAATCTCTTAGACCATTTCACAATTAAAACTCTCCTCAAACCACCTTTCTTCTTGCACAAGAGCTTAACTAAGGTCTATAAAAAAATTAGAGTTGAACCCCTAAGTTTGAAGAACACTCTGTGCCACTTTGGCCTTATTAAATTGATCATTCTAGAGGAGTTAAGACTAAAGGGAAGGACCTGGCAACATTTTTTGTTTGGGGAGGGCTTTGAAACTCAAACTCAGCCCGTGAATGAATAGGGGAAAGCTGGAAAGAAGTAATTGACTCCTCAAAGTAGTTCGAGGAAGAGGAGGACCCTTCCAAGACCTTGAGAAGACAGAATCTCTGGTGTGAAATCTCACAAGTCAAAGAAAAAGTTGAATTTTGAGACTACTACAGAGAAGCCTACAGAAAGGAGAACAAACATCTTAAACCTACCATATACAGACTCAGAACCAGAGTAAGAAGATGAGAGTCCTGTCATCAAGAGTCCTGAACACTCAATTGAGTTTGCACAGAATTATGAGACCTTTACTCACACCGAGGAGGGGGAAACATCAAAGAGCACTAAGTCAAAGAAAACACAAAAAATCAAGAATCTCAAAGAAGTGATCACTCAGCAGGAGGTCTTAGAGAGGGTAATAAAAGAAAGATACAAGAAGTTGTCTGATAATTTTGCAGAAACCAATGCTGAATTTGAAAAATTGGCTCGTGAAAGTGTCAAGGAAAAGAAAAGAAAACAGAATATCACCAAAGATTACAACAGTCTATGGTGGCTAGCAAAGCGCCTTAAAAGGAAAATCAGAAAATTGAAGCAAAAGAAAAAATCACACCCAGATTTGCAAGTGCTTGCTCAAGTTGTCATGAACATGCAAGGGGATAAAGCAGAGACACATTGAATTTTTGTTGAAATCGTAGTTTTTGAGGTGAAAGTTCATTTTTGGCTAAGGCAGAGCTTTCACCAGCGCACAGCGTAATTTTACAACCAGTTAGCTGGTGAAAGGTAGCGCTTTCACCAGCTAACCAACGAATCATAAAGCGAGTTAGCTAGTGAAAGCAGAAAAAGCATTCTTGGAAGCTAAGGATGGAGCAGGTCATTTTTCACAAGTTATAAAGAAGTTCCAGATTATCAAGGAGATAACAACTTGCTTGCAAAGAACTCTGCATCAGAGATTCGAGGGAATTTTGAGAACTACATGCTAAACAAATCTCCTAAAATATCTACTATGAACAACTGAAGAAGAAATCCAGCTGCCAAGACAGGTGCCTCTGCATGTTTTATGACACCACATATTCCAAAAGCTGGAGAATACAGATGTCAAAGTTTGAGATTGAAGAGAATTCGAATGCTAGTTTAGTTATTAAGTCTTTATTATCAAGTTGTTTAGTTAGATTTGAATTTCTATTTTTAGATAACATATCCAAGTTTTTAGGATCTTTAAAACTGATTGTAAAAGGCTATAAATGCCTATCTTTTCTAAGAGACAAGGGTTCAAACTGGGATATATTTTGTGCCACTTTATAGACTCTTATTTGCAGAAACAAAGATCAGTTTCCTTTCGTTTTCAATATTAGAATTATCCATCTTTCCCTTTCTGTACTTTGTTTCAGTTTATTTTAGTTCATGAAGACTATTATCTCTTTATTGAGCTCATAGACTTGAAATTAAAGGATTTTTCTCTATCTTGCATTAAGCCCTACATTCAGTTGTATTTGGCAATCAAGAATAGTGTTCTTCATCCTCTCCTTTCAATTTACTTGATCTGATTATTGTTCCTGAAAGCACTATTTCTTTAGATGTATGAGTTGTCTATTAAATTGATCATTAAAGACCCCATTTCTCCAAGCATATACACACATTATTTCTAAGTTACCAAGCATCCTTAGCCTACAACCCTAAGGATTTTCTTGGAGTGATAACAAATTGGCGCCGCTATCGGGGAGACAAAATTCAAGATCTACTTTCCTGGGATATGACACAGAGCTGATCTTTGATGATAGACACAGATTAGACATTTTTAGTTGGTTGTAATTATCTATCTGGCGACTCCACAAGTTCATCCTTCCTCCCAAGAGGATCGGTACTAGGGTGAATCCTCAAGAATCACCTTCCACGCCAATGTCCAATCCAGAACTAATTCTCAGAAAAGGAAAGACAATTCAAGGTCAAACTTCAAAATCAGATACGGAAGGTAATCCTCTTTTCAGTTATGGAAAATCTACTACAGAAAAATTTGAGTTCTTTTCAGAGAGCATTGATGACAAAATAGTTGTAAATTTTGTAGAAGAACAAATTCTTTTTGATCAACAGAAAAATCCTAATGATGATAAATTGATAGATTTAAATTTGATTGAAAAAACACCCAAGACTTTATAAACAAGCCACAGTTCTTTTTCCCTTGAGTCTTTTCATTCTCAGCAACAAGAAGATCATTTGAACATTTATACTAGCCTCCTTGTTGTTGAACATCTCCTCCAAGAGCTATATGCTAAAGGTGAAGAAAATTTGGCTGGATAGCTTGCAAATTTTTACAGAGCCTCTTATCAGACCTCTTTCCCATTAGAAGATTCACCTCTTTCACATTCCTCCAGTGTCGAAGACTTGAAAAAGAAACCATCTTTTTCCTCACCCTTGATAGTTATGGCTGCACCACCTCCTTTGACTAAGATGCAACAAATCCTAGCTGCTAGGTATGCACCACTCATATTGCCAAACCCAATATCAGCCATGCCAATGGGAGACTATCAGAAGTATATGCCCAAATTCACAGGCAAAGGCGATGTGTCTATTGAAGAACATATTGAGGATTTTTACAGTTATGCTGAAAATCTTAATATTGAAGAAGAAGATGTTTGGACACGAGTCTTTGTCTAAAGACTAGATGGCCACGCTAGGAAATGGTTCAAAGAACTCCCTGTTGGTTCTATATCTAGAATCGAGCAACTAGATGAGACATTTTTGAAACATTGGGGTGACAGAAGAGATTTTTTCTACTATATCACAGAATTTGGGAACCTAAGGAAACAAAGTAGTGAGTCAATCTCTGACTTCACTAAAAGATTTAACTGGATGTATGGAAAAATACCAGCAGAGATAAAACCTTCGGATGCTTCTGCCAAGATCACATATTCTAATGCTTTTGACTCAGATTTCTGTTTACTATTGAGAGAAAGGAGGTCACCATCATTATCTCTCATGCAATATGCTTCCCTTGAGGTGGAATCAAATATTCTAGCCTCCCAGAAGCGGAAAGGAGATTCTGATAGAAGCAGGCCGAGGAATGAGGCTTCATCTTCATCAAGTGTTGATCCGAAATTTGATAAAATGGATAAAATGATAGAGTCTCTAACTTCTGAGATATCTAACATTAATATTGAAAATAAGCAACCTGTGAAGGGAAGAGGCACTTATGATTCAACATGCAGGAATCCGAATCAAAATCCCAACAACTTCAGAAGAAATAATCAGCCAACTCAGATCTTGCAAAGAAAAAAGAATCCTACTGAAGATTAGAGAATAAAGGTCCCTCTTCAAAATGTTGTGATGGACGAAGGTGAGGGTGAATATCAAGAAGGTGGAGAAGACAACATTCATTGTGTTGGAGAAGAGACAAGGAAATCTTATCTAACACAACACGACTATGAGGAATCATTGATGACTGAACAGACAGAAGATAATCTTATTAATGATGGAATTTTCACGACATAAGACAAAAAGAGATACAACCTCCGATCTAAATATGACACTGCTCAACAAGATGCACCAGCCTCTCCTGAAAAGAGCACAACCCCTGTTAAGAAAAAATATCAGACATCAGAAAATCAGCAAGCAAATCCTTCAAAGGTGAAAGCATCAGCTCCTCCCAAGAAGACTGTTACTCTTGTCAAGCATCAAACTCTAGAAAGTTAGCCTCTTGTTGAACAACAAAGAAATCAGGAAGCCCCTTCAAATCAGGTAAAGGTTTCTGATAAAGTTCCATATTCATTCAATTTTGAGGCTAAAATACAAAAAAATAAAATTCCTATTCCTCTAGTCGAGCTGATGAAAAATGAAATGTTCAAAAGGGATATCCTCAAAACTCTAGATCCCCAATCTGTATCCCTTTCTGCTGATATCCTCAACATATATGATGAAAATCCAACCATCACTCTGGGCCAAATGATAGAAGATAGAGATGAAATATGTACTCCCTTTTACATCTCTCTAAATATTCATGAGAAAACACTGCATAATTGTTTGTTGGACTCCGGTGCTTCGCACAATTTGATGCAAAAGGTAGTCATGGATGAGCTTGGGCTGGAGATCACCAAGTCTTATCATGATCTTTTCTCTTTTGACTCTTGAAAAGTCAAATGTCTTGGGATGATTAATGATTTTGCTATAACCTTAACCCAAGAATCCATGAAGACTATGGTGATGGATATAGTAGTGGCTGACATACCCCCTAAATTTGGATGTCTACTATCAAGATCGTGGATGAAGAGGCTAGGTGGAACTCTTAAAATGGATCTCTCCTATGCTACTATCCCTATTTTTGGAGGGTTAAACAGAAGGCTATACAGGGAATCTCAGTTTGAATATGTAATCAGTGACGAGAAAAATCCATCCAATCATCCTATCTATTCGATCGACACAGGTATGGGATCCTGTATTTTGCAAATTGATGATTCATTACCTAATACATTGTTGCTCAGAAAGCCCACAGTTCAGACCATAGTTCATCCCACAGAAACAACATAAGACGATCTTTGGACCATGTTCTTTGATGGTGCTTGCACTAAAGAATCAACAGGAGCAGGAGTGGTATTGATTTCCGCTTCTAAGAAAACTTCTCATTTGTCCTTTAAAATTGATTTTAAAGTGACTAATAATATTGCTGAGTATGAAGCACTACTTCTGGGGATGAATGCAACCAAAGAAATGAAGATTAAAATATTGCAAGTGTTTGGAGATGCAGATTTAATTATTTAACAGGTCAATAAGTCCTTTCAAGCGAAGCATGTCAGGCTGAAAGCATACAGAGATGAAGTGTTGAAAGCAATTCACGATTTTGCAGATTTTAAAATTTCATATGTACCTAGAGAAATGAATGAATTGAATGATTCATTAGTTGTGTCTTTTGTGCATTCATACCCCCTCTGCCTCATAAATTAACTTACGAAATTCAAGTTAAATATAGGCCCTCTCTCCTTGATAATGTAAAATTTTGGAAGGTTTTTGAAGACGATGTTGAACTCACTAGATTTCTTGCAGTGATAGATGAGTTTGCAGATCTGCAGATCGATCAGGAGAATGAACATGACAATGAAATTGAGAAGCTAGAATTCAGAAGCAAAATCGCAGCACATGAAATAGTCCAGTTGTCCACCAACAAAATTCCTAAAGGTTTGGTCCCGTTGGAAAGGTTGTTCGATAATAATGATGTTGCCGTCAAATTGGAAAGTGGGGAAAAAGATTCAGAAGTTTTGCAGTACAATGTAGCTAGCGAACAAGATCCCAAGTATGTCAACTTAGCCTCACATTTGACTGAAAAACAAAGGGCTGATTATGGAGAATTGCTAAAGGATTTTGCTGACATTTTCGCTTGGAAATATGATGACTTGAAGACTTTTGACACAGAGGTAATTCAGAATAAGATTCCCTTGAATAAAGATACCAAACCATTCAGGCAGAATCTTAGATCCTTCAACCCTTTGTTGCTGCCTACAATGGAAAGGGAAATTAAAAAACTATTGGACGCCTGCATCATCATTCCCCTCAGATATTCAGAATGGATCGCGAATCTCGTGCCGGTTAGGAAGAAGAATGGGGAGATCAGACTCTGCGTCGACTTCAAAAATTTGAATAAGTTCTCTAGGAAGGACAACTACCCTCTGCCCAAGATGGAGCATATTTTACAGAAGGTGTCAGGATCAAAGGTGATGTCTTTTATTGATGGGTTTTCCGGATACAACCATATTGTTGTCCATCCAGACGATAAAGAAAAGATTGATTTTACCACTCCATGGGGTACGTTTATGTACGAGAAGATGCCCTTTGGATTGATGAATGCAGGAGCGACATTCCAAAGGGAAATGGACATTTCTTTCGTTGGAGAGAAAGATAAATTTGTCCTAATATATCTCGATGATATCACTATTTTCTCAAGCAGCCATGAACTTCATTTGCAGCACTTAAAAAGGACATTTCTAAAATGTCAAAGGTATGTCATTTCTCTTAATCCAAAAAAATCAAATTTTGCACTTGAGGAAGGGAAATTACTTGGGCATGTTGTTTCAGCTGATGGGGTGAAAATCGACCCAAAAAGGGTAGAAGCAATTAAAAATCTTTCTCTTCCTAGATCAAAGAAGGACATTCAGTATTTCCTTGGGACTATAAACTTTATCAGAAGGTTTATAGTAAACTTTGCAGAACTCACGAAGCATATCAATGCTATGTTAAGAAAGGATTCCAAGGTAAAATGGACTGAAGCAGCCAGACACTCATTCAATTCCATCAAGGAAGCCATCACAACAACCCCTGTTTTGATCATCCCAGACTTCTCCAAGGTATTTTACATTTTTTCATTTGCTTCAAGTGATACAATCGCAGCAGTACTCTTGCATAAAAATGTTGATGATCAGGAGCAGTCGGTTGCCTTCTTCAGTAAGGTCTTGAGGGACGCAGAGGTAAAGTATGAATTGCTAGAGAAACAAGCATATGCACTTATCAAGTCATTGAAAGCCTTCAGAGTTTACATCCTTCAGGCAAAGGTAATAGCTTTCGTTCCCTCCAGTTCAGTCAAAGATGTGTTGATACAACCAGACATAGATGGAAAAAGGAGTAAGTGGATAGCAAAGTTGATTGAATTTGATGTTGAAATTAAACCAGCAAAACTTGTGAAGGGTCAGGGCCTTGCCAAAATTCTGGCAGAAGAAAATTGCAGGCTACTCGAAATAAATTTGGTAAGTATTAATGCAGATAACATTCAGTCTTCAGAGGTTAAGGAAGGTGAAGAAATGCAGGTCTCAGCTCACCTAGCTGATTGCAAATGGTATAGTCACATTATTAACTTTCTGCAAACTTTATTAGTCCCATCAGATTTGACAAAAACACAAGGAAGGGATTTGAAGCTAAAAGCTGTAAATTTCTACATCAATGGCAACTTATTGTTCTGGAAAAATCCAATAGGTTTATTGTTGAGGTGCATAAACCAAGAAGAAGCAGCTAAGGTCATGATTGAATTCCATAATAGTGAATGCGGGGGACATCACTATTGGAAAACCACTGCACATAAAATCTTAAGATCTGGTTACTACTGGCCATCCTTATTTTTAGATGTGTGTGATTTTGTGAGGACATGTGACAAGTGTCAAAGATTTGAAGGCAAACAACAACTGAAGTCCCTTCCCCTCAAACCTATAGTGGTCACAGGGCCTTTTCAGCAGTGGGGCCTGGACATCATAGGTGAAATTCATCTGCCTTCTAGTGTTCAGCACCGGTGGATCCTTGTCACCACCGATTACTTTACAAAGTGCATTGAGGTTATTCCCACCCGGAACGCCAATCATACTGTCATCATAAATTTTCTGCAAGAAAACATATTTTCCAGATTTGGCTACCCTAAGAGAATAGTCACTGATAACGTTGTTGCATTCAAAGATAAACACTTGGTGAAATTGTGTGAAGAGCTGGGAATTCAGCTGGTACATTCCACAGCTTACTATCCAAAAGGGAATGGCTTAGCTGAGTCATCCAACAAGAGTTTAGTTAGAATTATAAAGAAGTTGCTTGAACAAAATGTCATAGGTTGGGATTCCAAGCTGAAGTTTTCTTTGTGTGCTGACAGGGCTACATGTAAGAAATCAATTGGTACATCTCCTTTCAAGTTGGTATATGGTACTGAAGCCATATTTCCTATTCAACTTTCATTGTCGGTTGCAAAGTTTTTACAAGAAATTGATTCTGAACCAAGTGATTTGACCCAGAGAATTCATAATTTGGTAGAGCTATAGCAAGATAGAGAGCACCTCTTGGAAAAAATAGAATTGCATCAAGAAAGAATCAAGGAGACCTTCGACAAGAAAGTCAAATCAAATCTCTTCAAAACTGGGGATTTAGTTTTAAAGTGGGATGCAACAAGGAAAGAGAAGGGGAAACACGGAAAATTTGAGGCTCTCTGGACAGGTCCTTTTGTCATAACAACGGTGCAACAGAACAATACCTTTGTTCTCCAAAATCTTTCAGGCGAGGAAGTAGCAGGTGGCCCTTTCAACGGGCGCTTTCTGAAGACCTATTTTTCTTAAGGCATTTCTTAAAAGCCATGTTCTACTTGTACATATTCTTTTTCAGTTCTGTTTTCTTTTTTTCTGTCACTTGAATAACTCCATGCCCAATGGTACCAGCAAAACTATTTTTCATATTTCTTTTTAATTTTGTAATAAAGGCTACTGAGTCTAGCTAGGTTCTTGGTCACCTCACAGGGAGATGCCCATCCCATTTGGAGCCAAATGTTAGCTCCCAAAATGAACCCGTCACTATGGTTACATTTTGTGGTTGATAGCATGGCTATTGGTAGCATTCTCAAGTTTGGTTTTGAGTTTTTCTAGTAGTAAGGCTTAGGTTTTGATTTTTGTCTTAGAAATAAGATGACCCATAAAGGTATTCTCTTTAAAATTTTCATAAAATGCTTTCAACAACTAACGTGTGTTTTAAAGGTGATGGTTAGCTGGTGAAAGTGGTGAGTTTCAACAACTAAGGATCATTTCTGACGGGTTGTGCGTTGGTGAAAGCAGGTATTTTCAACAGCCGAGAAGTGCTTCTCACGGGCCATTAGCTGGTGAAAGCGGGAATCACGTGCGTTTTATCCACATTTTAAAAAAATCAAATGATGATACGATCAACCCACATCATGCAATCAATAAGAATGCGCTGGTGAAAGTGGATAATCATGGAAACTCGAGTTTCACGTCCAAATCGGATTACAAATCGAATCGTGTTCAATAACGCATGCTTCACAATCATGGCATCGGAAATGGCAAATCTGAATCCATTATCACAGGTACATGAGTTGTACTACTTGGCTGACGGAATCAAATCGGTTCATCGCTTCCCCAACACACATCACTCACTAATGTATGCTAAGTTTCTAATTTTGAAAGACAGAGCCAACTCCCGAGTGCTTTCACTAGCGCAAGACCTCGGCCCAAATAGCAGTTTGATGTGTTGTGTGTGTAGAATCATTTGGTATTTGAGTTGTAGATGGCGAGGAGACGTAGTGGTTCTTTACCGAGAAAAGAGTTGGACAGTCTATCCTTCCTACAGATGCAATCAGGAGTGAAAAAACACTTCTCAAACGCAAGTTGTATCGAATTTGTTGAAAGGTTACATAATGGTTGACATCAATCAACAGCAGAAGCGTTTGCTAAAATGTTTGATGGGAATAAGGCCTGTGTTGGGTCCTTGGAGATCATTGTAGATGAATTTTCCATCGCTGCAACGACCAACCTACCAAGATCGGGCTAGAGTTGGTTCAAAACAACTGCCACCAAAAACTTAAATTTCAGAACATATTTGAAGGAAGAATTCATGCATAATGCATGGAAAAAGAGCATGTCAGTTTCCCATTTAGAGGATGAGTGGCAGGATTTGTTTAAGGGAATCCAACTCTACATAACCTCAGAGGGCAGGTATGACAAACTGATGTTGTATCACTTCAAGCTCTTAGACCATTTCATAGGTAAAACTCTCCTCAATCTACCTTTATTCTTGCACAAGAGCTTAACTAAGGTCTGTAAAAAAATTAGAGCTGAACCCCTAAGTATGAAGAACACTCTGTGCCACTTTGGACTTATTAAATTGATCATTCTGGAGGAGTTAAGATTGAAGGGAAGGACCTGGCAACATTTTCTGTTTTGGGAGGGCTTTGAAACTCAAACTCATCCCGTGAATGAACAGGGGAAAGCTGGAAATAAGCAATTGACTCCTCAAAGCAATTCGAGGAAGAGGAGAACCCTTCCAGGACCTCCAGAAGATAGAATCTCTGGTGTGAAATCTCACAGGTCAAAGAAAAAGTTGAATTTTGAGACTACTATAGAGAAACCTATAGAAAGGAGAAAAAACATCTTAAACCTGCCATATACAGACTCAGAACCAGAGCAAGAAGATGAGAGCCCTGTCATCAAGAGTCTTGAACACTCAATTGAGTTTGCATAGAATTATGAGACCTTTACTCACACCGAGGAGGGGGAAACATCAAAGAGCACTAAGTCAAAGAAAACACAGAAAATCAAGCATCTCAAAGAAGTGATCGCTCAACAGGAGGTCTTAGAGAGGGTAATAAAAGAAAGATACAAGAAGTTGTCTGATAATTTTGCATAAACCAATGTTGCATTTGAAAAACTGGCTCGTGAGAGTGTCAAGGAAAAGAAAAGAAAACAGAAGATCACCAAAGATTACAACAGTCTATGGTAGCTAGCAAAGCACCTTAAAAGGAAAATCAGAAAATTGAAGCAAAAGCAAAAATCACACCCAGATTTGCAAGTGCTTGCTCAAGTTATCGTGAACATGCAAGGGGATAAAGCAGAGACACATTGAATTTTTGTTGAAATCATAGTTTTTGAGGTGAAATTTCATTTTGGGCTAAGGCAGAGCTTTCACCAGTGCACATCGTGATTTTACAACCAGTTAGCTGGTGAAAGGCAGCGCTTTCACCAACTAACCAGCGAATCATAAAGCGAGTTAGTTGGTGAAAGTAGAAAAAAGCATTCTTGGAAGCTAAGGACGGAGTAGATCATTTTTCACAGGTTAGAAAGAAGTTCCAGAGTATCAAGGAGATAACAACTTGCTTGCAAAAAACTCTGCATCAGAGATTCGAGGGAATTTTGAGAATTACATGCTAAACAAATCTCCTAAAATATCTACTATGAACAACTGAAGAAATCCAGCTACCAAGACAGGTGCCTCTGCATGTTTTATGACACCACAGATTCCAGAAGCTGGAGAATACAGATGTCGAAGTTTGATATTGAAGACAATTTGAATGCTAGTTTAGTTATTAAGTCTTTATTATCAAGTTGTTTAGTTATATTTGAATTGTTATTTTTAGATAACAGATCCAAGTTTTTAGGATCTTTAAAACTGATTGTAAAAGGCTATAAATGCCTATCTTTTATAAGAGACAAGGGTTCAAACTGGGAGATATTTTGTGCCACTGTATAGACTCTTATTTGTAGAAATAAAGTTCAGTTTCCTTTCGTTTTCAATATCAGAATTATCAATCTTTCCCTTTCTGTACTTTGTTTCAGTTTATTTTAGTTCATGAAGACTGTTATCTCTTTATTGATCTCATAGACTTGAAATTAAAGGATTTCTCTCTATCTTGCATTAAGCCCTACATTCAGTTGTATTTGGCAATCAAGAATAGTGTTCTTCATCCTCTCCTTTCAATTTGCTTGATCTGATTATTGTTTCCTAAAATCACTGTTTCTTTAGATGTATGAGTTGTCTATTACATTGATCATTAAAGACCCCATTGTTCCAAGCATATACACACATTATTTCTAAGTTACCAAGCATCCTTAGCCTACAACCCTTAGGAGTTTCTTGGAGTGATAACAGACCCTATTCAAATTTTCTCTCAATTTACAAAATTAAATTTTACATAAAATAAAACCTTAAAGAGGGTGATGTCATTTCCTAGTAGGATGATTCTATGCTCATAGGAGTGATGTTAGGGATGAAAATGTGAATCTTTGGGCCTCCAAAGTCCATATGTCACTTTTCCATGTCCTAAGGTCTATGCTAGTGCCTCCTCCATCAATCCACTGAGCAAATCCATCAAACCCTAGCCCTTATGTGATGTCAAGGGCTAGGAGGGTGACATCTAGGCCTCCAAAGGTAAACTTTCAAGTGGATAAGGGAAGAGTCACATCCTCTATCCATGCCAAGATGACTCCAAAGGCAACGTCGTCCATCATCAAGGTGCAATGCTCATCATCAAATGGTGCCCTGAACGTGGGGTATAACATCCATCATGTGGGACAGGTCCTGCAAAGAAAAAAAAGTACGCCCTTCAAGGGTTCACAAGTCATATGAATCATTCCAAGTAAGACACATCTAATAATAGAACCACCCAAACATGTCCATCAATCCCCCATTTTCAAATTAAACAAATTCTCAAAGACCTTATAAACTTTGCCAAATTTAGGTATGGGAAGGGTGTCAAGGTTCCCTATTGGGTAAGTCAATCCCTAAGTCGAAGGATGTTTCCCAAGAATATCCCATCTAAGTCTTGAAATGAATATGAGGTGGAATGGGGTAAGACTTCTAGGCATGGGGTTCTTGACATACAAGGATCTGTATTGTTTCATTTATGGTTGCCTTTGTAGAGGGTGTGTTTCCTTCGTTCACAATGAAACATTTTTCCAAACCCTTTTATTTACATTAATTGATTAAGGTACAAAACATTGAGTACTATGTGCAATGGAAATTAAAGAGTACCACAATTCCACTTGAATATAGAAACACACAGAGTGCCATACGCAATGGAAAGTAAGGGACACCACAAAATGCATTTCCTCAACAAGCAAAACATTTATTTATTATGTGATTTCTTTTGCAGGTCCTTGATTTTTTGGAGAAGCGTTTTATTGTTCCCAGAACCTGAGGGAGATCATATGTTATGGTAAAGTTCCCCCTACAGACAGGTGAAACCCCCCTTAGATTAATACCCCTCTTGATCCAAGATAGAAGAAAACAAATGGTGAACTACTTTCCCCCTAGACCTATTTCAACAATTAGAATGAGAAGGAAGAAATGGATGACTTACCTTTTCATGTTTGTTTTCCTCATTGCTCCATCCTTCAACCTTGATGTCTAAGCTCCTAGGTGCAAGAAACAACCTGCAAAGAACAAAGTGAAACCTCCTTCTTCCACACTATATTGTTAAGTGAAAATATATATATCTATAATGAATTTTAACAATAATAAACATGCATACACTTGAACACATATAAATGGGAGGAATAGGCCAAGTTATGTATTAATGGAAAGCCAACAAAATGTAAGCACTTACAAACTCAAGTTTAATGTTGCAACAACTCCTCTAAGCTCTCATTTCCATCCCTTTGGATACCACACAATCATAAGTATGATGCTCTTAATTCTCCTCCCTTGATTGTCTCAAGATCATAAGTATGATACTCTGAATTTCTTTCCTCTCCCTTTTCACCCAAGAATGCCCTCCATTTTATAGGAATTGGAGGCACAACCACCATAGGTTATTTTGGGAAGATGATTGAGGATTTATCTCATGAGGTTCAGATTTGGTCCCCAATATAGAGCAAAGAGATATGAATCAAATCCTCTACCCAAAACCAACTCAATCTTCCCATATTTTTCCCAACAAATATGCTAGCTTAGTTGCAACCACTTCTTTGCTCCCTTATAACTAATCAAGGAGTGATAGTGTCACTCCCCTATAACTGAGAAAGGAGCGATAATTAGGGTTCATCACTCCCTGTATATGGGTAGGGGAGTGATGATACTATAAAAGGGTCAATAATCAAGGTAAAACGTAGCATTTCGACGTCCAAATGATGTATTTCTCATCAATCATGTCTAGGGAACATGAAAACTACTCCCACATGATGAAAAAGTTGTGAAATTTAAGTGAAACACTTAGTAAAATGTGATACATAAGTGTGACACTTAGTAGCGAGAAAAATCGAAACTTAGTAGAATGCAATACATAAGTGCGACACTTAGTATAATGTGATAGATAAGTGCGACACTTAGTAGTGTGGGAATTTGGTGTGTAACAAATGCCCCCTAAAGTACATGTTTAAAAGAAAAACTGATGGCCAAAATACTTTACAAGCATGTGTGCAAAAGGCGTTGGAATAGGAGAGCTGGGCAAAAGCTGCAAACAACCATCAAACAATATATATGTAATAACCACGAGGTAGGGATACCGATACTTGGAATAAACTAACTCAAATCATGGTCACCAACCAATGCACTACGAATCCATGACAATAATGACTAAGGATATGACCACCAAAAATACAACGCGGATCCATATCTCCATGACTTAATCAGGTCGTAGCCACGAAAGAATACACAATGGAGCTACGATATGAAAAAACATAGCCATGGACCAATACGAAGTGAATCTATGTGACAACATATGTATAAGTAAGATTTATAACATGTTGACCATACTAGAATATTCAAAGTACTAAAATGGTCTCCATGGTAGCCTAGGTGCCTAAGGAGTTCCCAAGGTCTTCATCCCAATCCAAAAATGGTATGATTCTATCCATGTGAATAGACATGTTGATGTTGAACATGGTAGAAACCACTTGATTACCGATCATTGATTCATAAAGTTAACAAGTGCAAGGGAAATCACTAATGATGACAATGAATCCCAAGGTACCCTAATACATTCCAATGAATGTGAACAAATGAGACGAAGTCTAAAATTCATGGAATCATTCGATCATAGGCCAATGATGTAAATCTATTAACAAAGGCGAGGTCTTTTTAAGTCTAATTCTTGGATAATGTGTTGAAGTCGACAAAAACATACTCGTCGAAGGAGGGCCATGATGTATCCCCCATTAGCGACATGAAACTGACACAGGAAAGTGATGTAAGATGATAGATCAAATGAGTACAAACTAACACAAGGATGAAGTTTGGTAATACTGCAAAGTGGTGGACTTAGGCTAAAACTTCCCTTGAAAATTGTGAGGCACAACAAATGACTTGGAAACATTGACTCAAGCAATAAAATAGTGTGATGCTAACTGGGGCACTCTTCGGGTGATCTGAAGGAGTATAATGAATCATAATATTGGTATGAATCAAAGGACAATCATATTACCCAACTGCAAGAAAAGACACAAAAATGTTCCATGTTCAAGGGCGACAACAAACAACTTCCATGATGCTTTCCAAAACTTGACCCATTCCCTCAAAATTTCCCGCTACCATGAACGACAAGTACCTCTTTGTTTTTTAATGTGCTTGAGGAGGATAACATATGATCAGTATAACTCATATTTGATGAGTCCTGTTATCACATGAGTTGTAGGTTGGGAAAATCCTGACACAATCCAAACAACGGTGAGAACTATGGGAATACCTACCCACCGTCACCTTAGATAGGTACTCGCCTCACTTTAGTGAAGGATAAATCCTACACAAGGGGGGTATCTCGAGTGACCCTAGGGTGAAATGAGATGGAAAGTGTAGTAACAGAAGGTGATGCCCCTATAGGTCAAGATAAGAAGTGTAATATGGCTTGGAAATGAGTCTTGGTGATGGTAAATGGTTGCTAGAGCCTGGATTACTTGCATAAGAGAGTAGTACCTGCCTGAGATAAGAGAAAAGAGAATTATATGAGCCCAATATCAAAATGGAAAAGAAATTGAAGCTTGTTGTCATATATAGAAGCAGTAAAAAATGATATAAATCAGAAAGTAAATGATAATAAAAGATGCTAGATATGTCACTGAAACTCAAGTAAATATGCAAAAGATTAAGCTAGCAATGACTAGTGTAACTCAAGTAAGATAAAAAAAAAAGACTTTAGTGATAAAGTAAGGTCATTAAGTAATGTTATTGAAGATATATTATGAAAACCATATGGATATAGTAAAATATTTCTACAACAACAAAATCTACCCCAAGAAATCAACAAACAACTTGCCCAACAATTAGCCAATATCAAACAGATTATCAATGACAACTTGTAAGCAAATTCTAGTGGTAGATTAGCGAGTAAATTGATTTTAAAGAGGAATTTTATGCAAACCTAATGGTTTTAGATTAAATTTATAACAACTGCAAGATGTACTAGGAAAAATTAAATGCCCTAGTGCCTCAAGCTATCTAAGAGCATGTAAAATTGATTCCACTTTAGACAATTGAAATATCTCCACAAAACACATTATCCAATGCAACTATTTTGTTTTCTCCAATGCAAATTTCCAGATTAGTACCTTTAATATATGGGTAAATTGAGTCTTGGTTATGAGTGTTGATTCCACAATATCTCTAGTGGTGTAGGCCCTTCTACTCCCTAGAGCATGCAAAACCAACAAAGGTAAGGCTAGGAGGGTGTAAGCCCTTTTATTCCTCCTAGAAACCTTGTAAATATGGCTATTCAACTAGAAAATAATATGAACCTTGGTGGAGGGTGTATGCTCTTATACTCCTCCAAGGGTTTATGATAAGAATATCAATGAACTAGAAGAAAACAACAACAAATGCAAAAATTTCCTTACCAATTCCACAAAATAACAAGATCATACCCTAGTTTACCAAGCAATATCCATCCATAAGATAAAGAACAATCCTCAAAGAGGTGCACACCATCTTATCTCCACAATATACCATAACAAAGCATCCAATAATGTTGCACAATATAATCCAACATTCCCAAGTAGGGTGCTAATTTCAGCCAAGTAGTCTTCTCTTATGAGAAAGCTATGATACAATGAAATGAATTTGATCCTTATTTATACAAAAACTCCTAAAAGTGTTTGTCCATATTTAGTTAGGGTGAAAAAAAAGTAATGAGGCTGACCTTCTTTACTTTGCCCCTTTACAAGATAAATTTAAATTTGCACATGAAGAAACCCTAAAA
Source organism: Picea engelmannii (assembly GCA_009831015.1). Lineage (NCBI taxonomy): Eukaryota > Viridiplantae > Streptophyta > Pinopsida > Pinales > Pinaceae > Picea > Picea engelmannii. Next base: position 20,325 of record ML794391.1, read on the forward strand.
ACATGACGTCATCTCCCTAAAGGGTGACATTTTGGCACTTTAGTGAAGTCATTGGGGTTGTAGGAGAAAACACTAGGCCTCCAAAGTCCATGTTTCCTCAAGACAAGTGTCTCCTCCACAATGCAATGGGTCCTCCCATCCAAAATTTCCAATTTTCCATCAACCACCACATGCCCTGCCCCCAAAACAAGACGTCAAGCCTAGAAATGTGGCGTAAGAGCTCCCAAGCAAGTCGTTGGGATAGGAGAGGGCTAGGTGTCACTGTAAAAGGTGTCCTCTCTTGCCTCCAAAGGAAATTTCCATCATCCATCTAGTCCCAAGGTGTGGGTCATGGCATCCAACCTGTGGAATTCCTACCCCAATGAAGGCCCAAGTTGGGCTTGTTCCTCCAAAATGTCCATCAACAAGGTCCTACAAAGATAAAAAAGTGCACCCTCCAAGGATCTCAAGTCAAAGCATCATGGAAAGTAAAATCACATTTAATAAAAGAGCCACCTAAACATGTCCATAAAAACTACCTTATCAAATTAAACAAGTGCTCAAAGACCCTATGCAATTCGCCAAGTTTAGGTATGGGAGGGTTGACAAGGTGACCTATTGGGTGAATCATTCCTTGAGTCAAGGAATGTTTCCTAGGTGGAACCTCTCTAATTCATGTGGGGAATATGAAGTGGATGGGGGTTAAGACTCTTGGGCATGGGTTTCATGACATACGTGGGTTTGTATTGTCTCATTTATGTGTGCCTTTGTAGAGGGTTTGTTGCACCTTCATTTTCAATGCATCCTTTTTCCAAGCCCATTTATTTTCCATTAATTAATTAAGGTTCAAAATGACTAGGTACTCCCAATGGGTAACATAAATCTTGGGTGTAGTACCACAATGTCAATTGAAGGGAGCGGTACACAAAATTCCATAGGGGTAAATAAAAGCTTGTAACACACTTGTGTAGATCCCTCAACAAATGGGACATTTTTGTATATCTGTATTTTCTTTTGCAGGTCTTTGATTTTTTAGGAGAAACATTTCATTTTTCTCTAGACCTATTTGGCTGAGCATCTGGATTTTATCTTTTTCCAACTACATTCCCTCTAGGACTTTATCCCCTTCTTCCCATGAAATGAGGTAGAATCCCTTCTTGGGTCAGTACAATCGAAAATTCCAAAAGATAAGGAGATGAAAGGATGAAATGTGAAACATGATAAGTATGATCAGGAATGGCACAATGACTCATCAAGGGGACCTCCCAGTAGCAAACCCATCCCCAAGGGAGACCATTTACTAGGGTACAATTCCAACCACCAAGGTAAAACAAGGAAAAGGTAATAATTTCCAAGAAGACATTCTATAATCAAAAGAATCTTTAAATGCAACATATTCAAATGCCTCAAGTATTGAAGTGATATTTACCAAAACACCTGACTTGTACCTCATGGAGAAAGACCCATCGTCTTCTGGAAGCAAGATGATGTGGTGAATGCCATCGTGACGAATCCAGGATTTGTGGTGTTGAAGTGAGTCTCTGTCTGTGCATATGGATGTTGTCAATCATTTGTCTCTCGGTACTCCATCTCTACAACCTGAGGGCCTCGAGACATCATCTCCTTAGTTATCCCTAGAAATTGGGGATAACAAATCCCTCATCACATTTTTAATGAACCTGCAGAAGGAGGAGTTCGTTCCAATATGGGTCCTTCAATGTATAATTTCACGAGCCCATAGAATATAAACTTGGCTGTTTTTCATGTTTTGATATTTCGAAAATAAATTAAAGAAAACTCCAAGGGTGTTCTTTTTCGTAAATTTAGTCCCCTGAGCCCAAAAAAGTATAAAACAATACGAGGCAGAACCCTTCTAGCTGAGGTTGACTATAGTATTCATTTTTCATAATTAGTCCATCCGGTCCGAAAAAGGGTTAAAATTACATCTTATAGACACACTTTCAAATCCTTTTAACAAGTGTGAAAGGAAACAAACTTGCTCAAAAATATTTTGACGTTTAGAGAGTCTGAAAAGATCTTAAAGAAGACTCAAAAGAGTTCCCTTTTTGTATAGTTTTTACGAGCCCAAAAAAGTGATAAAAATATACTCAGTAACTTATTCTTATGTATTTACGAGCATGAGAAAGAAAAGAGACTAAGCTCGAAGTGTCTCCTTCATTTTTTCACAATTTTGAAATAGAGAATGAACTATGCTCGTGGTTGGTTTCATTTTTACACAAGATTGAAACAAAGAATGAAATTGTGCTTAGGGTTGGTTTCACTTTTACACGAGCTTGAAACAACGAATTAAATTTTCCTTGGGGTGGGTTTCGTTTTTAAACGAGCTTGAAACCTACAATGAAATTGTGCTTGGGGTTGGTTTCATTTTTAAACAAGTGTTAGAGCAAGATTTGCCTCACCCTAAGCAATCTTGCAGAGAGGGCCTTACTACATTTCCCTATGTAGGCTCACTTTCCTTGATTGATAAATCCAGAGACAAAAAAATAAAGTTTTTCCACTTGTAAGCATCTTGCACCCTATACAACAAGCGTATACGTAGGATGCTCCACTACAACCCGTGTACATTGGGATTTTCCAGAAAATCAAAATTAAATGTTGGGTTTCCATGTCACGAAAGGAGATATCTGATCCTTGGCCTTCCATATACTGGAAACGTTCCGACATGGCCCTTCAGTTGCATTTTGAAGGCTATAAAGAAGCCAATTCCGAGCTATGGAAAAAGAAGGAGAATTCAACTTTGAGAGCAAAGTTACTCTGGGAAGATTATTACTTCATATTGGGTGTGCATCCCTTTGTCCGTTAAGTCTGAACATAGTGTTCAACCCCCAAGGTATTCCCTTATTGATGGAGAACCTCATTGTCTCCCTTCTATGAGATTGTCTTTGATGGAGGATTGAAGTGGTGGAGGCCCAGTGGGAAGGAACTTGGTTTCTTGGTTCTGAACTGTGTCGACATAGAAGTCTGTAATATTTTCACTTCTGTTGATAATTTATTAATATAAATACTCTCTTCCCATCCAATTCATATCTTGCAAATATATGATTTATTATCCATGGACATGTTTGTTTTGTATATTAATGGATTATGCTATCTAATGTGCTAACCTTTTATATTATCACTACATGCTTGCTT